>JACXGJ010008211.1:12562-27884 GCA_016801105.1 Esox niger | reverse complement strand
TAGTTTATGAGCAGTGAGGCAATATTTATTCCATATTCAGTCATTGGCATTTCGTGAATTTTTCCCCTGGAATGTGTTTTAATACCCACTTTTTATTGAATTTACTCTTTAATATGGTCAAACATGAATTGTTTTCTATGTTTCGAGAGGAAAATTTTCTTAAACAATTAATAAACTCTATTTATGTCAGTTTTAAAGTAATATTTTGGTCTCTTTTATTTTGAAAAAAATCCTAATTTTCGTGACCCGGAAGTGATTTTTTAATGTTGCTCACAAGACGCTGATCAGCAGTTACCGTCCTCCGAATGATGGAGCGAATACAGAGTCACCGCGAACCGCGGCAGTTAATTGCTCACGAACGCCTGGATCTTCTCATCCACGAGTCCTCGCGTAGGCTTTACTGACAAAACCGGGGAAACGGGAGCAATCGTGGAAGAAAAACTGCAGACAGACAAAGGATCTTCGGCATAGATTCGGGTTCAGGTTAATTTATTCCTGTCCTTGACCTTTTAAAGCGCAGGGCGACCGAAAAAAATAACTGATCATCACATTGCGTCTCTCAGACAGAATTACAGTAAATGACTTGATATAATTATTCATTTGGAAACAACATACTCCTACCGCTTCGTTTAGTAGCCTACCAAGTGCGCGCTGAAAGGCTCATGTGAGTGCAGAACATCCAGACCCAGTGCCTAACTTTTAAATGTTTCAGCATGGTAGCCTATGAAAACAAAAGAAAATAAGAATATATGTTGTAATTCTTGTAAGTTACTGAAAAACGTTTCTTTTTTTTTAACTAGCAAAACGAGGCTTCGGTCCGGTCGACAAAATCCACGCGGTTAATAAAGCTTGCCAGGGTCTGAGTAATTTATATTCTGCAAGCAGCAATAACGTCACTATCCTATGAAAATAACGAAACCTTCAAAATAGAAGCCCCATATTAATGCATTACAATGTGTATAACTCATTGCAAACATTTACGTAGGAGTTTTTCCCACTGAGTGAGCTGTGGTGCAGTCAAGATGTTTTCAGGTTAAATACACCAGTCTTGTTAAATACACCAGAGATGTCCGACTTTTGGAAAGTTATCTGGCTCCCAGGTGTCTTTTATACAGGTAATCAACAGATTAGGAGCGCACTCTTAAAACGAGTGCTCCTAATCTCATCTTGTTACCTGTATAAAAGACACGTGCACAGAAGCAATCAATCAATCAGATTCCAAACTCTACACTGTGGCCAAGACCAAAGAGTTGTCCAAGGATGTCATGGACAAGATTGTATGCCTACACGTGGCAGCTTGGTGAGAAGATGATGACAAGTGCAATTATTTGCAAATGGAAGAAACACAAAAGAACTGTCAATCTCCCTCGGTCTGGGGCACCATGCAAGATCTCACCTCGTGGATGTGCAATGATAAGATCATGAGAACGGTGAGAAATCAGCCCAGAACTACACAGGAGGATCTTGCCAATGATCTCAAGGCAGCTGGGACCCTAGTCACCAAGAAAACAAGGGTAACACTTTACAGCTTGAAGGACTGAAATCCTGGTTGAAAATGTTGTGGTCAGATTAGACCAAAATCGAGCACTTTGGCACATATAACGTGAACAATTCAATTGAAAAAACTAACTGAAACCTTTGAGGGGGAAACATTTAAATTAAAAAACTCACAATGACCTGGTTGCATAAGTGTGCACACCCTTAAACTAATACTTTGTAAAAGCACCTTTTGATTTTATCACAGCACTCAGTCTCTTTGGGTAGAAGTCTATTAACTTGGCACATCGTGACGTGGCAATATTTGCTCACTCTTCTTTGTAAAATTGCTCCAAATCTGTCAGATTGCGAGGACATCTCCTGTGCACAGCCCTCTTCAGATCACCCCACAGATGTTCAATTGGATTCAGGTCTGGGCTCTGGCTGGGTCATTCCAAAATGTTAATATTCTTCTGGTGAAGCCATGCTTCTGTGGATTTGGATGTGTGCTTTGGGTCATTGTCGTCCTGAAAGGTGAACTTCCTTTTCATCTTCAGCTTTCTAATGATTGCCTGAAGTTTTTGTGCCAAAATTGCCTGGTATTTGGAACAGTTCATAATTCCCTCCAACCTGACAAAGACCCCGGTTCCATCTTAAGAAAAACAGCCCCAAAGCATGATGCTGCCAACACAATGCTTCACTGTGGTTATGGTGTTCTTTGTGATATGTGCTGTGTTGTTTTTGCGCCAAACATTCATTTTGGAATTATGGCTGAGAAGTTCAACCTAGATTTCATCACTTCCCATGTGCTTTTGGGAGACTTGCTGTTTGTTTCTGCGAAGTTTAGCCAGGCTTGGATGTTTTCTTTGTAAGAAAATACTTCCGTCTCGCCACCCTACCCCAAAGGCCAATCATGTGAAGAATACGGGAGATTCAATTCAATTCAAATTTATTTTATAAAGCCCTTTTTATATCAGAAGTTGTCACAAAGAGCTTTCACAAAACACCCAGCCTTAATTGTTGTCCAATGTAGCACACAGCCAGTACTTGCCAGAAATTCCTGCAGCTCCTATAATTTAGTTGTTGACCTCTTGAAAGCCTCCCTGGCCAGTTCTCTTCTCGTCTTTTCATCAATTTTGGAGGGATGTTCAGTTCTTGGTGTGGAAGATGAAAAATGTTCACAATTTATTAAAATAAAAACTTCTCAGTCGTTCGTATAACAGTTTAATTACGTGGATCCACGGGAACAATCATCACACCATGAAAAATGATGAGTACAGAGACAAACAGTTTCATGTCATGACAGACTGCGCTGATCTTTCATCATTGCTTTCCCCTCTTTATACCCCTTCTTGTCAGCTCCAGAAATATTGTCTTGAATGCTATAAGATACATACAAACAAGTTGTCATACTAATCCTAAAACAAGATAGAACTCTACATTGTCATGGCAACCATAGTTCTAGGTCATAGCTAACAGACCTCCTAATCTGAGCTAACCCTGGTCTCTGTCCTGCCCAAAAGGAAGAAACAGAGGTGCACAGGCAACTTTACTTTGGAGCCGTCTGTACAGGGCCATAGATAAGATAGGTTTGAGGCCTGGTGCATTCAGTTGTAGCCATAAGCACTTCTATGAACAGGGCATTCTGATCTAGGTCTTCTCCTATACATGGCAACCATGAAGTCTAAAGTACATTCAGGCCTATTCTAAAACAGTCCATTTATTACAGTTAATTTGCAGAATAATGGATATATAAGGATATGGTAATAAATGTATCCTTTACATTGGCAATATCTCTGTTGTGCCACATTTTCTCCACATGATGATGACTGTTTTCACTGTGTTCCATCATATATCTAATGCTTTGGAAGCTCCCTGTGGACCATGGCTTTTCCTCTGAGATGCAACTTTTTGGAAAATCCTACTACAATGGCTGAACTTTATTTGTGATTAACCAGAGTTACTTTAAATTATCATTTAAAGTAACTAATAAGCCAAATCACAAACACTCATTATACACACACAGCAAAGATAACAAGACAGTGATGCTTTGGAGCAGGCCAGAGTGACTCCTGCCAAAGACCATACAGTGCAATCCTGTCCTTCACCACCAGAGGTGGTGTTCAAACATGAATGAAGAGAACTCAGTAGTAACAAAACAATTAAGGATTCAGTTGAAAATATGTCATTCTCTGTTAATTCACCACAGTAGTAAAAAACTGTAATCCATGGTTCCATTCTTTGAACAGCCATTATAATCCAACATTACTACAGTTTTTCTAATGAATCAGTGTATTTTATGAGATCTCTTCAGTACTGGAAAGAAGCCAGATAGTCCACCAGATGCACAAATCGGAAGCAGCAGATCATTATTTCCACTCCCTATATATAATCATTAGTGACATAATGCTTGTATTTAACTGTTATTTATTTAATTTATGGTGGTAGATGCATAATCAAAAATAACTCTGATTCTGAACCTAAACCAATGCATTTTATATTTTTGTAGGCTACAGCAGTTAAGGTGCAGTAATGGCCTTGCTGTCATGCAGTGACGGTGAGATCTCCAATTCATTCATACCAGGAGAAAGTTGAAAGTTTAACAAATTCAGCCAGAAAGCTAGCATTATCATTGGAGGATTACTTGTTCTGGGGGGTTTCATACTTAAACATCAAGTCTCTTCAATAAAACACCACTAGAGTGTGCTGTAAGACCATTGCTGAAAGGACAGTGGGGTGTAAAATGAACTTCAGCAACACATATTTGTAGTTACATAACGTTTGAAGTATTTTTATTTAAATTAGCAGCATTTTATTTATATAATAATCCCATTAATTAATAATAATGATATGAAGCGTTTCTTATTTTTTAAGATACATGTTGTAAAGGAAAATGGTGAAAGATTTTACTGAAATATAATTATTCCAGATCTGAACTCAATCTGCAGCAGTACATGTGCACAGGCAAAAATCACAGGACCACCCGACGTGGTCAAATAAATTGTACTTCTAACTTCATAATTAACCCCTCACACAGAACTTGGTGATCCATATTTAATATGAAATTACACACACAAACACACTGTAAAGGAGTCATGAACCTCTGCTGTAGCATCTGACGGCTCACGGCTGAAACAAATAGCACATTATAATACTGCAGTTTTTCCGCCAAGTTATGTGGCAGATGTTGATGTAGGACCTGTCTGTTTTTTTATTTATATGCCTACAAAAAATCTGCCAACAATGTGTTTCATGTCCTAAGACCCGCTCTTCTTCAAAGCATTACATTCAGAGGGTTTCTGTCTTACGCATGTGCTGAGATGTCTTTCTTTGTTTAGTGGACATTTGATCCTCTATGAACATTTTATGGAAAGCACTAATTCACACACATCAAAAACCTGGAAGTAGATTATAATTCCTTAGACTCAGAGGCAGACGCAGTACATTATGTTTTGGTAAATAAGTTGTGCCTTTGGAAATATTTGTTTTAATTCTGTGTGCCAAACATATGAGTGGTACGATCCCCTATCGACATCTGCATGTGAAAGGGCCTGTTACCTGGTATTGTTCAAGACTGACACGATAAAGAGCAGGAGCTTGCATTTTGGCAATGTCTTCTTTCAATCATGTGTTGCTACACTCAGATATTGAAAATTGCAGGCAAAAATTGCACTTTTCAAATGTGCAATTTATTATATTTTTGTAAAATTGTTTTTTTGTCAGACTTTTACCGTAGATGGGTTTGATTTTCCTTCACAATGCATGTAAAAAATAACCGCCGTCAGATTTTCTTTGCCAATACCCAAATCAAACTTAAGTGACCCCTGTGGAGTGCTAGTGGCAGGTTACGACAGGTCATGCTTTGAATTACATGGTTTGGAGATGGCTAGTTTCCACTTAGGACCAGTTGAGTTTATAAGTGAACAGTTGAGAGGAAATCCTCTTTGGCAGCCTCATCTGTTGGTGATTGACACCCACACAGGAAGCAATCAGTCTACAGTAATTTGATTATACTAGACCTGAGTTCAATTACCTACGTATTTCAGTAACTAAACCAATTACTTTTATTTGTGTATTCTACTAAATTGAAGTATTTTCACATACCTGGGTTAAAATTATTGCAGTGCGTTTGAGCACTTTCACATACTTTCCAAGTGAATTTCCAAAAACATTCCAAATGTTTGAATACTTTATTATTATTTTTTTTTTATTAAACACATGTAAAGGAATACATACAGGTGATTTTACAAGGAATATAATATATGCCTCTTGAATTTTAAAATCAGAATATAGAAAAGAGAAAAACAAACAGATATTTGTGAAAAAAATAAAAACAATGTAAGAAAGCATAAGCCTCCTAATTATACTAGCTAGGTTTGTCAAGTTGTTCTTGAAGATGGAGGGTTTTATGTTCCATCTATATAAGCAAGTGTTTTACTAAATCAGACACATGTACTGAGGATTTGTGCTGTTTGTTCTGAGGGGAGGATGAAGAGCTCCCGAGGCCCTGAGCCGCCAAAGGCAGTCCTGGATCTAATTAGCCTTCCTTTTCAGCCATTCCTCCTAAAACACTAGCACGCACAAACACCCAGGCACAAATATTTACCAGCAACACTGAACTCAACAATATGTCTACCACATGTGAGACACAATCAGCTGTACGTTACTGGACCACTCCGGCCAAATACGAAATCTTATAAAACAGAACATTCTTTCCTGAAAAGTTCACAATTTCTGCTGTCAAAAATGTCATGGAAAGCTCTACCTTTAAACTCATATCAATGTATAATCCGAAGCACTATAATAACAAGAACAACCACTGTAACAACATCTCAATATCTCACGCATGTGTGTGTGTACTCTATGTGCCTATTTTGTGTGTGTGCAACGGAGTGGCTCTTTGTGTGTGTGTGATTTATCAAGCAAAACTCAGTTACTCACCACTTTGCCTTTCATTCAGGAGGGTGATGTGATATTAAAATGGTTGGTAAGATGACTAGGAGTAACTAGTGTTCACTGCTTGGTCTGATCCCCCATGTAGGGTGTGCTTTATATTAGTCTCCTCTGGGTGTTAACAATAACGTAATAATCAGCACAGCAGCCTGGATATCCTGGGGTCAATTAATTTGTTTCTGGGACCAATGAGAATGGTTGGAATATTCAAGAAATGCACTCAAATTCTGACTGGCTGCAGAGAAGCTGCTGTCCACGGGTAGCAGTGTGACCACTGGCCAAAGCAGATATTTGGGTATCCAGACAAGATGAAGGCTTCTCTGGAAAGAGCTTGATTTCAGTCCTGTCCTGCTTGATTAGTATTTCCCAAACCTCTAACAGCCATTCTATGCTAGGCGTGGGGAACTTATGTTGAACAATTATGTTTGTAAGGGGTGGAATAAGTGCTGGACTGGAGCTGTCTTTTCCCTTACATTTAAGACCAAAAATGACCAAACCAACTACCAGCGTCTATTTGAAGCCTCTGAAATAGATCTGTCATCTTTCGACTCGGTGGTCTTGATCAAGGCACAAAGAATAACTGCTATGCTAGGCTACTCTTCAACAAGCATATCAACCCCTCTGTCGGGAGAGCTGCTGGCTACGCAGGCATTTGATCCAACCCTGAGTCCCACCGAAACTTGTAACGGTCTTGTCCTGTAGATTATGTTGAGGCTACAATCTGGTTAGATTGGTGCTATGTTGGGAGCCTGCACAAAGAAGATCCACTGAATTGTTTGCCAATTTTGATTCAAATATTTCAACATTACAGCTATATAAATTATTACCTGATGCATTACCTACTTCAAAAAGAGATGGATATATATGTTATCTACAACCATATATCAGGGGAAATATGCACAGCACGTTTCGATGGAAACGCAGCTGACCTTCTCATTAATGCTTAGCTTATGCTAGAGAAAAAAAGAAAAATAGACTTAACTTGCTATAAGCTGGGTGTTAAAATTGTCTTTTTAGACTGTTGTCTATGCTTCTTTTATTGGCTAGTGTCCTACCTGATCCTGAAGTCATGTCTCCCTCTCTTGCTCTCCTTGGTACAAAACCAACAGCGCATCATAATCTAAAAAATGATTTGGTGGACAGATAACAAATGAAACAGGCTAGCCAACAACAATGTTTTTGGTCCTATGCAGGATGCAACTCCACCCTTAAGGTCTTTACTGTTAAAGTGTTTCCATTTTAAAGGTCTGGGATAATTCCATCTCTTCTATCTGCACTTCCTTCCTCCCAAACAATGTACTTCCTCCTCCTGTCCTGTTCTGTTTGGCCTCCTAGGAAAATGTAACGTCTAGTCCCAGGAGACATCCACCAATGCTGTACACTCTTGACTCTAGGGACTGGGTCAATGTCTCGCACTCTTTCTCCAACCTTCTGTCTGTCTCTCTTTTTTCCTTTTATCATACTATAACTTGCTCAAACTGTCTCTACTGTATAAAGGACCCATTTGCTGATGGTAAACATCTGCCTTTACAAGCATTGTCCTTTCTGACAGGACATCTGTCTTGCCACTCTTGTGTTGCCTTAGCCAGAGCTCCTTTGGTTTCAGCCAGTGCTTGTGACATAGATCTAGAGTTAGTACGTTAACTTGGCCAAGTGTTCGACTGCAGTGAAATTCTATGGAATGGTCCAGTTTTATACTTTTCCATCCAGACCCCTCCTTCATTTGGAAGCAAGATACACAAAATAACCTCAGCTGCAAGAATATCTCTATAGAGTTTCCTACATTAAGATGTTTGTGTGTGAGAGAGACCAAAGACAGTCTTCACATTGGGAACCACTGGTAGCTAGAAAAGCTGTTTTAGACTTTTACAGCTTCGCTCTCAGTCTCACCTTTCCTACCGCTTGTATCTTATCCGTCCAATTAGTTGGGGATAACAGATTGATCTAATATTCTAAATTAATGGAAAAACCAGCATGAAATGTCTCAGTAAGAGGTTGGGCCACAAGCCACCAGAACAGCTTGAATGCGCATTGGCATAGATTCTACGACTCTCTGGAACTCTACTGGAGGGATGGAACACTATTCTAGCAAAATACCTTACCTCATTTGTGATTTTGAAGAATCATTCATAGGTGTTCAATTGGGTTGAGATCTGGTGACTGTGAAGGCCATAGCATATGATTCATATCATTTTCTTTCTCATCAAACCATTCAGTGACCCCTCGTGCCCTTTGGATGGTGGTATTGTCATTCGGAAAGAGACCAATCCCATCAGGATAGAAATGTTTCACCATAGGGTAAAGGCGGTCAGTCAGAATAACCCTGTGAGGATTTGCAGTGACACTTCCCACTAAGGCGACAAATGGAACCAAACAATGCCAGGAAAACGCCCCCCACAGAATTACAGAGCCCACCTGTTGAGAAGATGATGAAGGATGACTTGTGACCTTTTCACTTTTTCCCACATCTCTGTCGAACAATGTTTTTGCACCACTGAACACTCAAATATACAACCCTTCTATAATATCTCTCTATGTGAAAATCTTGACAAACTGTTCTTGCTGACAGTGTGATCACATCCATCTTTGTGATTTTCAGTCACCTGGGAACAAATTGCTATTTTTTTCCTCACGTATCGCAGTAATACACAAACATCGCGGTCATCATTGCGCACTTTTGACCACAATTTCCAACCTTATTTACAGATGTATTTCCCAAAGATCTAAATACAGATGTAATTTTAGTCATTGTTCTTATTTTAACTTGTAATTAGTTAAACACTTTGTCACTGAAACATCAATCCGTGCCCCAATAATGAACCCTCTTTCAGGGTCACTAAGATACTTTCCTTTTGGTCATCTTGATCATAAATCAAGGTCAACTGGGCCAGCTCAGCATTATGAGGATGTTAACCACGTAATCATATTAAGCAGTACACCTGTATGGAAGCATTAGCATTCTTATGTTATCATTTATTTAGGTATTTTCTTTAATTTGTCATCCATCTGTAAATGACTTTTATATAAAATAACTTACTGTATCTTTCAATGTGTACTTTGGTGTTTAAAATAACTGGTATATGCCCAGGTTTAGGTGTAGAGCTCTTGTGACATGAAAACACACAGCCCCTTGGCAGATTACATTATATTTTCCATATCTTTACAGCGTAATGTCATGCAAACTCAAAAACAATATGTACACATGAAAGTGGTGACATTTTGTTGGCACCACGAAGTGCAAAGGAAATATAGATTGTTTAAATATACTGTGCACTTCAAATACCTTATATGTTCACAACAACATCAAACGTCAATGTGCAGCTTTTAATAAAAATGCATTTAGAATGGAATGGAACCCAATTCGTCTGCCGCCTCCACAATCCCCACGGAATAAGAAAGCTCATCAACTCTCCAACTGAACACCCTTAAGGGATGATGGAGACTCAGTGAAGAAAACAACGCCATGCCTACTTCACTAAGATTGACTAGTTGGCTTGAGTAGGCGGTGGAGCCAGATGGTTCCTTTTGCAGCAGAGCATGGGAGTGATGAGGGAGACGGGACGACAATATATAACATTATTTTTCCAAAAATAAAACATTTTGTTATGAATATTCTAGGGACAACATTTACTGTAAACATTACCAAAACGATCACTAACTTACAGTCAACCTGCAATTAACGCATTATTGTTCTTGCTATCTTTGGTACAAAGTTTTCCCCCAAAATAATTTACCATTCCATTTCCAAAAATGCTGTGTAAAATGTAAAGAAACACTGAATGCAATGATGTGCAAATCATTTAAACCCAATATTAAATAGAAAATAGAACCAAGACAGCATATCAAATGTTGAAACTGAGAAATGTTATTGTTTCTTGGAAAATACTTAATCACTTGTTTAAAAAAAGCTGGGACAGAGGCATCAATAGACTGGAAACCTTGTGTAATACTAATAAACTAAACCTAGTGTAATATCACACAATTAATTTGGTAAATTGTCAACAGGGCTGTGACATGATTGGGTATTAAAAGATCATTCCAGAGAGGATGGGCCTGTCAGAAATGAGGATGGGGAAGGGTTCACCACTCTGTGAAAGACTGCGCAGGCAAATAGTGCAGCAATTTAAGAATAACGTATCACAACGTAAAATTGTAGTTTGGGATCTCATCATCGACGGTACAAAATATCATTAAAAGATTCAGAGAATCTGGAGTAATATCTGTATGCAAGGGAAAAGGGCAAAAACCATTATAGGATGACCGTGATCTTCGGGCCCTCAGATGTCACTGCATTAAAACAGATATGATTCTGTAGGGCATGTATTTTTCAAAAAACTTTTTTTTTCTCAGTTTCCCCATTTGATATGTTGTCTTTGTACTATATGCAATTAAGGATAAATAATTTGCACATCAATGCATTTACTTTTTATTTGCATTTTACACAGCTTGCCAACTTTTTGGGAAATGGGGTTGGACATCACTGCATGCCTCTGAACCCTAAGGATACAGAGCTCACTGTGCTAAAAGATGCCCTGAATGTGTTTGTTTATACGTTCGACAGGTAGACAAGATACAGGCTATGCGCCTAAACAGTTGCAGCCTACCACATCTCTCCTAAATGCTTGATGTCATCGGGTGCGGAAACACAAATCCACCAGAGACAGAAAACAGCATAATTCATCTTGTTTCCATAAGCCTTCCAATAAACACACAGTACTGTCACTTTCGTAGGCTATAGCGCATAAGCGCAACTTGATTACCGTCGCGCAGTCAAAGCACCACTGGGATTGATTGACAGTTTCTAGCGGAGTGTTGCATGCACTCCCTGCAGGAGCTTTGCTCCGAGCTCCGCTGGAGTTGTGTGAAGAGGGGAACTCGGCTAAGTAATGTGTTGTGGCGGATGCTGCTGTCCGATTCCTGATGTCCAAACCTGTGGCGCAGCGTCCGGCAGCACGGCAGACAGTGGACAGAGTCAGAGTGAAGGTGCCCGCTGAAGATCATGTAGATCCACGGGTTACAGCAGCTATTCAGACTCGCCAGCAGAGCCGAGAGGTTGACCGCGGTGTTCTCGGAGTCTGGAGAGGTAGAGGACAGGAGTGTCGGTCATTTAATGAGGAGTTCATCAAGCTTGTTCTGTTTATTAACTTATTACAGGTATTGTCAATAGCCTCGTCAAGTCGTTATTACGTGGTCTGCGAATATATCGCATGTTTGCAAATAATATGGTTATTTCCACCACGCTGTGTGATCAGCTGCTTAATATGGCAGGATTTTAACCATTATTTATATTTATATGGATATATTTATGTGAGTATATTTTTAGGTGAATTAGCGATACCTTTAGAAAAAGAGCTTTCTCCACAGAATAACCCTTTAGTTTAGGGTAACCGGAAAAAACAGTTTTGGTTCCATGTAGTTACCATTTTGGGTTTCATATAGAATCCTGGAGTGAGTTCTTTATGGACCCAAAAAATATCATTTTATGGGGACACCTGAAGAACCCGTTCCGGACCCTTTCTGAGGGTATACGCGGTTTTTCAATAGTGTCTATTTCATTAAAGTCTATAAATAATTATAATTGCATAGGCTATATCTCATTAAGCCGATTAATTGTGTGTTTAACTAAGATTACGAAAACTGATATTAAAAAATAGGTGAAAAAATATTTGAGTGCGCGTTAATACCATCGTGATCACTAAATTTAACCCAGCTATCCACTCTTCGCAGTGCCAGTAAAAATGTCATAGCAAGCAATAATTGATCTGGGGTAATGTGGTGTTTTACACACGTAATATGAAGGGTGAGACACAGCTTGTGTCCACGGATTACAGCAGCGCAATTTAATATCAAGTTTGAGCTGGCACTTAAAGTCGAAAGCGCCAATATTACGCTTACCATCCCAGGAGAAACTTTTGTCCCACACTGACCACATCTGCACCGTAAAAAACGGAGTCCAGCACAGTACATATGCCAGCACAATCACGAATGTCATTTTCACTGTACGAAGCTTGGCGCGTGAGATTGTGCTGACGCTGCTGACCGAAGATTTTTCCAACAGCCGGTTCTTGGTCGAAGGTGCCCCACCGCTACTGCCATTTCGTGTCTTATACTTGATGTTTCGCCAGATCGTTCGGCAAATAAAGCCATAGCAGAGCACAAGCACCGTCACAGGAACCAGGAAAATGCCGACGGTGATCCAGGTGACATATGCGCGCACGCCCCACGGCTGGATGAAGTGTCCCCAACAGTCGTACACGCCCGAGCCTGGATGGACCTCGCTCAGGGAGAAAATAAAATACTGGGGCGTGCTCAGAGCTAGACTACACAACCAAGTGGCCCCAATCATTATGTAAGCCCGCTGTGTGGGCTGGTGAAGGGTTTGCATCGGGTGGCAGATGGCGATGTAGCGGTCCAGCGTCATCATCACCATCATGTAAGTGGACGCGAACATCCCTTGCACTTGCAGATGCTTGACAATGCGGCACAGGAAGTCAGGTCCGTAGAAGCGGAATGTGATCTCCCAGCAGAGCTGCGGCAGAACCTGAAAAAAAGCAACCACTAAGTCCGCGAGGCTCAGGTGCTTCATGAACAGATGCATGCGCGAGGGCTTCCTTCGGCTTGTGTACATGGCCAGCAGGACGCTCAGGTTCCCCACCACAGCTACAACAAAGGTCACGCTAAGCAAGGTAATCTCGATCTTAGCAACCTCCTCGTCACGGCCAAACGGGTCGCTGAAGTTTCCAAAACCGCTGGTGGAGTTCCCGTGGGAGTTTATCATCCCGGACTGGCTCGTGGGTTTTAAACTTACCGTCCAATTGTAAGGCATTGAGCTGATTGAGCTGTCTGCAGCCAAAAGCGCTTCCCCAGATAAGTGCATGTCTCCCAAAAACTGCTCCATGCCCAGAGACAAGTTGGTGGCTGGACAGTTAGCCAAAAAGATCCTTGTTGCGTTGACCTTGCTGCATCGATAAAGTGTGAGTTCGTTTTGAATTCAACCCATTTCTTAAGTCTGCCAGCAACTTATTACCCGGCTCGTGGCGCACAGACACAAACAGTATGGTTGGTTTGGCTCTGGTGTGAAGCATTTCACGATTAGATTCTGCATCTGCGTACAGTGGTCTGGAACTATTTATAATAATGCCTCGCGTGACCCCGACACCGCCTCCACTAACGCCCCTAAACATTTTGGAGACAAAAACAAACAAGAGTGAAAAAGAAAATTATGAAAAACATTTGCATCCGTAACATTTTCGACAGATTCAAGTAAATAGGATGATCTCTGCAATGATCACGTTTGACCATTTATATCCATATTATGTACTGCAACCCCAATCAGCAGGCTTTGACCAATTAACACTGTGCTGGTAATGATTGATTTTCAATTATCATGCCTAGGAAAACGTATTGAAATTAGGACTGAAAGTAGAAACAGCATTTTGTCCATATAAGGTTGCTCTGTTTCGTCTATTAGATGAGATTGATGATAAAGATGCTCTCATGCTTTTCTATGATGTTTATCATATACGTCTCAGCCAGGGGGACGTCTTCACATTGTGTGGACCATAAAAGGTTTTCTGTTACATAATATTATTTCATACAGTGTGACATCACTTTTCATGTTGTAAGTTCAATACAAATGTTAATAGAACAACATTTTTTTTCTCTGTGTGTGGAGGGTGTGTGCCTGCATTAATGCAATGCCATAATTTTTGTATTTTTCCAGCCCAATTTTATGAACTTTAAACTCCCAGCAGGGAAAGTTGGAGATTAGACATCAGTTTTATCTAATCAAGTTGTTTTGCCTTTAAGGACACAGTACATAAGTAGACTATAAAAGGCCATGGAGTGTAGATAAACATTTTAGACACTGTAAACTTGGCTCCAATCTTATCCAGTACAGAAGGACAAAAATGTTATAAACGTATGGAAAATAAGGATTAACACAAACCTCAGGTTTATTATTCAATCTTATCCAGTACACAAGGACAAAAACGTTATAAATGTGAGGTAAATCGGGATTAAGCCAAACCTCAACTTAATTATTCTTGACTCAGCAGTGTATATTATGTGTCATTTGTCATGACCCCATACCTATTGTACTCTATTCCTAGAGATGACACTGTGTTTGCGTGTGTGTTTGTGTGGGGTACATATGTGTAGGGAAGCAGGCTGAATGGCTGTGCATTTGTGGTGTTTGTGTGTGTGAGGGGGGATGGGGGTGATGACAGGCAGATATTCTCCCAGAAGAGAGAATGTCAAGAGTGTGCAAAGCTGTCATCTAAGCAAAGATTTGGCTTCTTTGAATAACCTGAAAAATAAGTGTACTGAGATTTTTTTAACACACGTTTTTTGTTTCTAGTTTCTAGATGATTCCATATGTTATTTTATAGTTTTGATGTCATGTATTTACTATTATTCTACAGTGTAGAAAATACTGAAAGTAAAGAAATACCTTTTATTTAGTAGTTGTGTCCAAACATTTACTGCATGTACAATGGTAACAATTTTGCGTGGCCATAGAACAACTTTATGACATCCCGTGGAGGACTTTGCAATTTGCCAGTACCCATCTGTCATATTTCTGGTGTAAGGACAGATTGGCAGAGGCAGAACGGCAGTTGGAGTAATCCATGTTTAATGAAGTAACGAAAGAAACAAACTTACAAACTTAAAGCAGATAATATGACTGGGTATTATAGCCTACGGCTAACAACCAAAATAAACCACACTACTGTGGGCAAACATTCAACATAAATAGGTTCCCCAATTGGAGGCAATAACGAACACCTGCCTCCAATTGGGGAGACCAAAGCACATAGAGGTGCCTAGAGGCACCTCTTCTGGCCATGTCCTGACTATGGCCCCAGCCAGCGCAAAGATGGCTAGGGGCATA
>JACXGJ010008211.1:0-12462 GCA_016801105.1 Esox niger | reverse complement strand
GTACCCCCCCCAACGGCGCGGGCTCCCGACCGCAAGACGAGCATATGCTTCGGATATGCTTCAGAAGACAACATCTCGACATATCAACTGTCCCGAGTACACTGAGAGTCTTATTCAGCAATTGGATGTCATTCATTTGTGAAAAGTCAATAAAAGTTTCCAGATATCAAGATACACAGGAAATGTTTTGTGTCTTCACTGATTTCCTCTTTTCGGTGAAAATGATTCCAGGTCAGTTTGATGAACCTCCCCCCTGGTCATTTTATGTAAGACTAATAGGGTAAGTTGTGTAAACCATTATTCCTCAATGAGCTCTCCTCATCTATCTGGCAACACTGTTCCTACAGTCTTGGAAAAATTATAATATTCAATCTATATGCATGAGAGCATACAGCAGAGGATTGCGATATAGCTCACACAGAAGAATGTGTTCTGTCATGTCGAAGAGCTGGAACGGGAGAGAGAAAGTGAAATTGCAGATGGTCAGTTATGTAACATATCCTTAGATTATCAACAATCGAGGGTAATGGGAGTGTCAAAGTATGTTGGATTTATGATGCAGTCCAGTCATTAGGAATGTCAGGCTCTCACTGCCGCTATACATCAGCAGTTCAATGGCCATTGTGCTGTACACCCCGATGGGACTGAAAAAGATATACGCACGCAAACATCATTATTTTTCTATTTCAACAGTGTAAACACTTCAAAAACCTTAAAGATATTTATTGTGCATACTGTTCCAGAACATTCTCTACAAGAAGTTAGAAATTCATTGGCCGGTCATGTGTTATAATAATTTCAGTACGGTTTGGTGTTTGGTATGATTTGGGTGATAGTAAATATTGGATATTAGTTAGCAGCATGTGACAAGTGTCATTTGGCATGGCATATACCTCTAAATATTTCTCACTAAGAGCTCTCCACTGTCAGATTAATGACAGGGTCTGTTGGGGAGGGAGAATTGCCCCATGGTTACTGGGGTGTGAGCGTTTTGGATATGGAATGGTTGTGTTTGAGTAGTTGACAGGTCTGGGTTTTAGTTTAACCAAAGCAACAGGAAGGGATTGTTTTTTGCCCAACAACCCACAGCAGTAGTTGATTGAGTGGGAAGCTCTAATCAGATGGACCAAGTCTATATAACAAAAATAATAAGTAAAAAAACGTTTGCATTTATTTGATCTATTTTGTGCTGTTCATGCTTTATAAATACTGTACAATCCTTCGAGTGTCTAGTGTAATTTCCCACAGTTCCAGCAGTATGAGACTAAGCACAAAACACTATATTTGCAGAGACTTTTGTGAATAACTATCTTACAAATATCTAGAAATGTAGGCCCAATGACTAATACATGCTGAATTATAAATAGTTTATAAATGCCTTATAAATTGTTTATTATCAGTTAGCTTTTATAGAAAGCAGCCCTTCACACTAAACCTAAAACGAACACAGGAAGTTACTATTTACGTTGCTGAGCATCCATTGTTTCAGGAAGGAAGTTTTGATAAAGGATGTTATGATAAACATATTTAAGTGTGTGTTGGTGTGAATATTCGTCAGTTTATTATTAGATATTTGAGTTGGATGAAATTGCCATGGGTAAACATTTATGTAGCTATACGTGGACAGAAATTGACAGTACATTTGAATGTGTCAGATCTGGGGAGGGGTCTGATGAATGCAAAGAGGTGAGAGGATAGGAGAGAGGAGGAGTAAGTGACCAATAGAGCACAACTTGGTAGAGCACAACTTGAGCATCTAGTGTAAAACAGGAATGTGTTCACGTCTCACTTCCTTCCAGGAGAAAGAGGACACGTAGGAGAAGAGAAGGAAGAGGCGATGAAGAGGTGATGGAGGCTAAAAGAGTGAAAATTGAGACAGAGGGTTAAACTAGGGATTTGAACCCCTGTCCTGAAACTCTGATACTGCAACTGGATGTGCAATCATGTAAAAAAGTAAGTTTACTCTTACTGGAAAGTATTTTTTTTAAATCGACAGAAATTCAGTTTCATAGTGCAGGAAAAATTACTTTCAATATCTGGTGTTGCTGTGAAGTATTCTGTACCTCTTTATCAGGCCCTTTTTTGACCACTCTTCTTTACAGAACTACGACAATTGTGAATTTCAATAGGATTCAGATTTGGGCTTTGACTTCACCATTCCATAACCAGCCATTTCCTCTTTTTTAAAGCATCGTGTTGATACTCTGCTTGTGTGTTTTGGATTATTGTTCTGTTGCAAGATCCATGTTCAGTTAAGCACCAGATTTTTCGACTTAAGGCCTCATTTTCTCCTCATGATTTTTCACTGGTGCAATATGGTATTTATGGATGATTTAATGCTTTTAATGTAACATTGCCAGTAGGGGCAGAGCAGCCCAAAACCTCCACTGCCCAGGCTTTATGGTTGGTATGACGATCTTCTGTTCAAAGGCAGTGTTTCATTTTCGCCGAACATTTTGTCTGGCATTGGGGCCAATATACTCCACTCATTTGTCAAGAGCAGATTTGTTCCAGTAGTTTTGGTATTTACCCTGGAGTCTTGGAACCCTGGAATCTTGCAAATGTCAGTTGCGTCTTGATGTTCTTTTTAAGAGCAGAGGCCAAGTTGTTGGCCAAGTTTGTGAAGACCTTCTTACAGTCGGCTTTTGAATTCTGACATTGATTGTGGCAAAAGAGACATTTAGATCCCTTGATGTTACCGTGGGGTCCTTCTGTGAGCATCATTCGGTCAGCTCTTTGCTTTAATTTGGTGGGATGACCCGTATGCAGATTGCCAGTAGTCTAAGATATCCTAAGATTCAAGAGGATCCATTGGAGAGTAAACCTATATAGCCTTTTCTGCATAAGGGATTTGAATTTCAGGATGTTTAAATTACATATGTGTTTTTTTGTAATTTCTTTACTTTATTTATCCATGTGGTTGGAATTAAATATTGAAATTAAACTCAACTTTTGTGAATGTGTACTTCCTTTTTCACACAACCGTACCTGTCGTACTGTGGGGAACAGGTAGTTTCCTATAATCTCTGTCTTTTGCATATGCAGTATATATCTACAAATCTTGTAATTTTTTTCAAAAGAAAGCTCATAGACACTGAATGTGCTTGTCTGGAGTCCCTGTGTTGTATGTGCTTGATATTTACTGTGTTTTAGAGAGAGCAGTATGATTGCCATCCATCAAGTCTGATATCCAATATGTGATTATAGCCCTGCTTCAGTAGAGCAACTCCCTGTGGACTTGGGACAACTGATGTTGAGATATGTTTTTTGATGCACATCTGAGTCTCGCTCAGCCGGGAATGAAAGATTCTGGTCTGGAAGGAATGCACTCTCCGGCTTTCAACCGCGATTAAGCTCACTGACCGGCCAACCCACCACAGGGAGTCACTAAAGCGCAATGAGGCAAGGCAACCACATTCAACAACTTTCCCTCCAAACCAGGACGGTGCTCGCCAATTGCACTGTCCTCCACAAGACCCCAATATCAGGATTTGAGCTTGGTCTCACAGTGACAGAGCATACTGCGGGTGAGTAACTTCACCACTGCCCCTTTCAGGTGCCCACAGCAAAAAAACTCAAAGGGGTAATCCACCCCAAGAAGCTCTAATCATGATACTCAAATGGCCAATGCATCACAGCAAAGTGAACTCCAGCAACTCATTGTGGCAAGCAAGGTGCATGCAAGCTGACTGAGGTTTTTCCCCCAACACATTGGTTCAGATTATTTCTTAGCTAGGTGAGCGGCTACACTGATATTGTAAGAACAGAACCACCAAATAAAATGATTTAAGATTAAGATTTAATAAGATTTCTTTGGAGCACTTTGCTGGTGTCAATAAGATTAGTTAACCAGCTAGCTGCCATTTACAGCTTTCCTTCAAGTGACACAATCTTTTATTTCTACATTGGGAGTTTTTGCAATAGGATACAGTTAAAATAACAATAGGATGGTTTGATATTGTGGAAAAATTGGACTGTGTGATATTAAATGACATAATGTATACTAATTGTGTTTTTAATGTTTTTTGAATGGCATGTTACCATGGGGTTTGAAATTAGAGTAATTATTAAGGTGAGCTGTTAAGCAATAAATCTGTTGAAACAGATCATTTTATAATCCTATAAGCCAAATTCTATACCCTCCACATGCACACAGAGGGCTAACAGTAACCTTATATAGCATGACCACATGATAAATCAGATTAAATGTTTTTATTGAGGCACTATGAAGAGAAAACATTCTCCCTTGGTGTTTGACTGTTCAGTTTTACCTTTTGCCAGAGATAGAACCGAGCCATCAAATGGTTGAGCACAATGCACCACAGACACACTTGCCTAGAGCGCAACACTCTACAGACACACCTCACTAGAGCACAATACTCCACAGACACACCTCCCTAGAGCACAATACTCCACAGACACACCTCCCTAGAGCACAATACTCCACAGACACACCTCCCTAGAGCACAATACTCCACAGACACACCTCCCTAGAGCACAATACTCCACAGACACATCTCCCTAGAGCACAACACTCTACAGACACACCTCCCTAGAGCATGACGCTCCGCAGACACACCTTTCTAGAGCGCAATACTCCACAGACAAGTCAATGCTCCTCCTTTCTAAGATAGCCCTTACATAGCCTGGAGGTGAGATTTGGGTCATTTTCTTGTTGAAAAACAAATGATAGTCCCAGTGCAAACCAGAAAGGTGTATTGCTGGAGAATGCTGTGGTAGCCATGCTGGTTGAGAGGGCATTGATTTCTAAATAACTCACAGACAGTGGAACCAACATAGCACCCTCACACCAACACACCTCTTTCTTTATGTTTCACAGTTGGAACCACACCTGCAGAGAGGATCTCTTCACCCACTTTGAATCTCACCAACTCTAACGTCCATTTAAATTCTCTTCTTCCTATTGGTGTCATGTAGTGGTCTTGTTATAGCACTCCAAAGTAAGCACAGATGCATCCTGTTTCCTTTAACCATCTTTGAGATGTCTCTAGAGCTTGATTTGATTCAACCTTTGGCAAATTCAGCTGAATAAATGCATGATTTAAGAAAGCACACACCACTTTACAGTATATGTTAGAGCAAATAACAAACCATGAAGTCTGAACAACTGTCCATAGACCTCAGAGATATAATTGTGTTAAGGTATAGATCTGGATGTATTGAAATGTATTGAAAGTTCCCAGGAGCATAATGGGCTCCATCACTGTGAAAGGGAATACGTTTGGAACCACCATGAACCTTCCTAGAGCTGTCAGTCTGGCCAAATTAAGTAACTGGGTAAATCAGGCCTTGGTCAGGGAGATCTAACACAGCTTCAGATTTTCTCTACAGACATGGGACAACCTGCCAGAAGACCATCTCTGCAGCACCAATCAGGCTTTCAATATAGAGTGGGTAGAAAGAAGCCCCTGCTGAGTAAAAGGCATATGACCAGAAGGAATCTAAGAGCATGGGGAAAAACTGTCTTTGACCTAATGAACCCAAACTGAAACTTTGTGGAAAAAGTGAAGGGATCTTAATATTGTCCAAAGGCACTCTATGTAGAAACTTCTGTTAAAAAATAACTTCATAGTTGATATTTGCAGATGCATCGTGATCTTGAACTGGTTCTTGTTACAGATATGTTGAAATAGGCTTGAGATCCTTCCTTAAGCTGGCAGATTAACACAGAGAGCCACGTAACCCTGCTGGATTTATTGCTGCCCTTTTAGTTGGTTCCTCCTTTCAGGACTCTTTTGATTCTTTTGCCCACATTTGTCCCTACTGCTTCTCTTCTATCTCTCTCTCATTCTCACCCTCTTCCCACCCCTAACTCACTGACAGGCAAGGGCCCTCTTAATGTCATAAAGATGTCAGACACGTGGTCATAATGATACTAAAACAATATTTATAGTAGTAGAGGGTCATTTATTTGTTTTTACCATGTGTGGCTCTATGTGTCAGAGTTGTGTAACTATGAGACTTATAGCCCACCTTAGTTAAGGTGGAAGTTGAGTATATTTTCCACCTCCTTTTAACATATAATTTAAGTAACAAAAGGCACATCTCGATAGGTGGTCCAGGCACGTAATCAAACATTATTTACGTAAAACATTTCAAGGTGCTTTAACTACATTTCAAGTGGAATTCCAGGTGCTTTCAGAAACAAAATGCCAAATCAAAAGTGCGTTGACCTAACCAAATACCCAGTCATGATTAAATATGAAACACAAAAGGAAAACAACAATAACAGACAAAAAGTTATTAAGAGAACAATGCATAAAAATAAAATAAATTAGATATATAATAGGAACATGCCTAAGACCTTTGTTGAAGCATGATTAGAAACATATCTTTTAATATCTTTCATAGTAATGTCAATAGATTCTGAAGCCTACATATCAGAGACCATTTGACAAAACCAGATCATAGTAACAACCGGAGGGCTCAGGTTTTGGTTCTGAACTGAAATCACCAGTGCCAGATGTTCTGTGGTACTGCCTGGGCACATGTCTTAAATGTCTATATAACAGGTATTTGGATGCTGAGCCATTGGTCTAAACCACTGCCTTTCAGTACAGCTGTTCGATCCTGTTTTCAGCATAGGGACAGTGCCTGGTGGGTACAGCAGATGGTGGTGAAAATTGGCTGCATTAAGAATAAATCCAATGTAAGCTAATGTTTTTGGAGGGAAGACCAGACTAGAGGGTATTGTGGTAATCAAGCCTGCTAGTATTGATAGATTCAGCTAATAAAAAGACTCCAGGCCACTGTTAAACTAAAACTACAAAAAAGTTAGAAAAAATTATAATGGATCAATATATTTTCAAATAGATCCTCTAATCCCAGACAATTTGCTAGATTTGTGTTGCACAGTTTAAGTGCCAGATGCGCTCCCAACGTGTTATTTCTGTTTCATTATACCCCATTCACACCCAGCCTAAACGTCATCAACGTGACCACTGTGGTGAATTATATTTAAAAAGGTACACAACGGGAATCCCAGCAACCAAGTAGCAAACCCAGCTAAAGATAATACTGAATGGGCATTTTACATGCATATAGCAGGGCTTTCGTACAATGCCTCCGGACAAATGTACCACACACACTGCTACATGCCCATCGGTTCTCAGCGCCAGCATTCTATCTACGTGACACATGTCATTCATTCAGATGGGCATTGTCCGGCTGTGCCACGCGCGTAACTCAAGACAGTAATGAGGAAGCTGACAGGTGCATGGCGCGCCCAATGTCCATTCCGCAGTCTGCCGATAGCCACAAAACTAGTTTTGGTCATTTTGGCCCATGCTCCTCGAAAATAGTACGCAGGACCCTGTAGACACATGAGAAATTTACCAGACACATTGTACTATCAACTAATAAGAAAGCCTTGATTTACATTCAACTGAGCATGTGTGAAGGATGAACAATAACCCAATTTAAATTCAGACTGAAGATGGGCAATCTGAATATTGAATGACAGTGAGCAATCAAATCAAGATATTTTCGAGATGTTGACATACTCCAAATTTGTCCCATCCATTGCAAGAAAGCTTTTGTGGAGCAAGCAGGTTGTGGAAGGCTTCAACTTAAATCAATTTTATTTTTTTATTTTTTTATATGAAGGAGTAAATAGAGATCAGCAAATGGCCTTTTGGGTGTTTTTAAACACAGTGTTTAGTGAGGGGACAAGACAGTGTTATTGGCATAAAAGTGTATGAGGGAGTTACCAGCATCAATGGAAACATCATTAAAATAATCAGAGAACAGGGTCGGCCCACAAATCAGTACTTGAGCAAAACCCATGGAAACTGCAGGAGACAACAGGCTCTTTGATTCGACACATACGTGGTCAGAGAAATAATTTTTAGAAACAGGCCAGACAGCTCACTGAGAACCCTGGATAGTGAAGTCTATTAATAAAGATTCAATGTCTTTAGATAAATCAATAAAGACATCGGCACAGTACATGTCGTTCAGGATCATTCTGACCTTCGTAACTGACTTACTTGGTTAAATGGGCAGACCCAGTCATCTCCCAAGCTGTATACAGTCATCTCCCAACCAGTATGCTATGATAATGTGCATGCATACACGTTTGAAGGCTTTCTTGAATGTCAACCATTTTTCCATCAGCTCATTTAGAGCTACACAATTTGGGAGAAATTCAATTAATTACTGCTTTGATGCTGGAGACTGATTAGCAATCTTCGGCTAATGCAAGCTAATCCCCAATGACTGATTACTATAGAATAGAGAGATGGAGGGAGGTGGGAGGAGGAAAGGGATGGAAGGAAAAAGGGGAAGGCACGTAGAATGATGGTGTGTGGGTGGGTGGGTTAAAGGTGGCGAGAGGAGGACCTATTTCATTGTATTTGCGGCTCCCTGTTGTACACATGTCATTTTGATCAGGAATCTTTTCCAATATATTACGGCTTGTTGAAATTTGATTGCACTGAGAGAGTGAGTCCCACGTTCGGCCCTGCAGACCACGGCACATTCTGTTCGATGTCAACTGCCTGATTGATTTGTAGCCGTTTGAGATTCACGGGAGTGTGTCGAGGAATAAGCAGACCTGCTAAAGCCAGTGTAGTAGCAGTCCTCAGGCAGCACGCTTCTTACTATGACAGTTTGATCACGGATAATTCTGTCATTCTCAGAACCCTGTCGATTATGAAAATGGGACCAAGCAGTTGAGGCAGCTTTCCAGCTGGCGTAGATCACTTTATTTATGTACAGTACATGCAATATATTCCTTTTCTGTTTCCCAGCTCTGCTACTGAAGGTTCAGTCATAATTTATGGAACCTGGGCAAAGCCTTGGAATAGGGCTGTTGGTGTTTCAGATTTGGCCCATTAAATCATAATGAATCATATTGACAACTGGGGATCTGGGTTTTGTGCCTCAGAATAGGAGGGCAGATCGAAAATGAGGTCCCCCAGTCCATATAATTTATTCACTGCGATCAAAACAGTCAATCGACCCTGGATCTAGATCCACATTCCTAATCAAACTTTCCAAGTTATACTGGAGACTTTCGATGAGTAATGTTGTTATTGTGAATCTGTCTGTGTTGTCCTCCAAATCGTACCAGGAACTGTGAGGATGGGGATGTGGTTGGATTGATGGGTTTCAAACCCATTCTCCGTTTTCTCCCCTGGAATAACCCACACTCTGGGAATGTGGGAATTTGGAATGTGGGAATTTTGGAATGTGGGTATTGTTGTGTTCACGTTCTGGAGTCTGGATGCAGCCACTAAACTTTTGCTAATGGCAAATGGGGGATGCGGTCGATTTATGGTAAGGGAGGGAGTTGAACTTGTATCCAAATTCAGTAGAACGAATGACAAAATGTAAACATACCTGGAATTTCACTAAGTAAGTGAGTGAAAAAGAGACATGGAAAGACCCTGAGGTAAAAAGCTTCACAAATACAACCAGATAGGCAGAAGGAGACCCAGTTGTTGGACTCAAGAGAAACACTAGTCTAATTCATAGAGAGGTTGTAAATTAATGATGAAATAGTCCTAGCTTGACTTTTGCTCCGGATTCTCTCTGTAAAGCCATTTTTAATATTGTACAGGCTCATTCACACTTGTGAAGGACATGCACTGATTGCTTAGTGAGTACCACATCCTTCCGATATGGTACATTCCTGGCTTGAACCTGAGAAGTCTTTTCACAAAAGCACAAAGTGTCTTAACTGGACCACTGACACTTTAGTCAGTTGATTTACGTCCCCCAGAGGAGGATGAACTAGTGGATAGTATTGTTATCTCTCTGAGGTCAATGTGAAGGAAATATGAGGCAATTTTCTCAACCGATATTAAATAGCATGAGTACTATATTATCCACGAGCCGTATGCTAGAAATACTAGCAGACACCATAGACTTCCAGCCATTACGCTATTAAGTAATTGCACTAGTGGGCATTTCCTTCATATTGTATGTAAAGATATTAACAACGGTATCCACTAGTTCATCTGACACTGAGGAAGTATATAAATATTGTCTCTGCTGAAAATCTTGAAGTTTCCCTCTATGCGTGAGGAGTACATTTCAAACATCTCCATGTGTTACAAACACACATACACTCACACACAATCCAACCAACAATCAGTCCCATATGGTTAGAAAATGCAGCACACAGCATGCAACACGCAGCGCTAGGGTCTGGGGAGAGTTCAGCGCAAAACAGACATGAAATGGTAGCTTTATGAGTGTGAAATAAGCGGTGAATTTGAAGCAACTCTGTTTACTCAACACAAGCCTCACGGAAACCATCAATGATTGTCAGGAGAAATCCAACAGCTGCATGCGAACCAGTGCTCAGACCTTCACAATTAAGAGGAGCATACCTTGTGTCTTAAAATAATTATTTTACTTCTGATATTTTTTTTAAAGAGCATTTTGTTGCTTTATTTGACTGGAAAGTTGGGAATGATAGATGAGAGTGGGTTTGCTGAAAGAGCAGTGGGAAAGATTCAAACCCATGCTTCAACAGTAAAGACCGGTGAACAGTTTCATAATGATGATAGGATATGGCGTGGGCAGAGCTATGGAATGCTGTGTGTGTATTTGAGCACATCTGTGTATGTGTGTGTGTGTGTGTGAGAGAGAGTCTGTGAACTTGCTTTTCTGTGTGCTACATAAAGGGTGGAATGTCAAATAACGAGATGAGGACAGATTGTGAGACAGATAAAGAGCAGGCATTAAGTCATTTCCTGTCATTCATAAGTAAATACCCATTTCTACTATAAAAACGTTTGTTTTTGTTTTTTAGTGGCAACCCACGTGCATGATGCTGAAAGCCCAGCTCACCTGGGTGGTGATTTTCCACACCTGGCAACCCAGTTCATCTAGTGGTGATATATTACACCCACACCTGGCAATCCCTGGGGATCAACGGTGATGTTTGATGCTGTGTAATTTGTCACTGCTGCTTTCTCACTCCACTCAAACGTTCTATTTTTACGTCTGCCTGTTTTGCCCTGTTCCGTCCTCTGTTTCCCGGCCCTCATTTGCTCTCTCTTTCCTTCTGTATCCATCCCTCCTTTCTATCTTGCTCGGCTCCTTAATGCTTAGGTAGACTTTAATCAACCTACTCCATACACAATCAAATACTTCTGCATGTGTGAGTGTGAGTCTTTTGTGGGGAACACAATAACACAAGCCGTTATTTCATGTTGATTGGGCCCGTAAAGAAGTGCGGCCAATCAACTGACTTCATCGAACAAGCCCCTCTTTACCAGCGCCAGAATCTTTTCTGGATGAGAAGATGTTTATAAACTATGTCTTTCCAATTATTTAGTCTCTCTAGTGTGGAATCTTCTATCACTTGCTGTGCTAATGATGGGCAGTTCAATGCTCAGAGGTGAACCAATAAGAGAGCTTTATGTTCTATGACGAGAGTTTACCCAAAAATTCATTGTACAACAATATGGAGAGGGGAATATTTCTATATCAGTGTCGCACTGTGATCTATGAACACATTCCCTTTCTTTTTACTGCTGTTTGTCGCACTTGGTCTCTCTTGCTCTTGACCTCCATTTCACCCTCTACTGTATGTTTCTCTCTCACACAGACACATATAGATAACATTTGCCAAACACCACCCAGATGCATTAATAAATTCATAGATTTGTACCTACAACAGGCAATAAACGCTGAGGTCCAAACCCAAAAGAAATCCTAAATGAGGACCTCATTAACAACCTCAGTGACAAGATCAATGATCACCTCCATGACAAACTGCGTGTCAACCTCAATCCCAAGTTCAAAGACAACATCATTGACTTCACAGAGCCTGTTACCAGGCATATGAAGAATCACTGATCAAACTGACAAAACTGTGGATTAACAACGGCATATTTGAAAGCATGTTACATGGCATACAACAAGAAACAGCACAAGATCAGTAGAAGTACAAATAAGACTCACAATTCAAAGTGATAGTGAACTGGGAAGTGGAAAGAAATACGCTTCACTCCCAGACAAGCTAAATCCATTCATCGCATGTTTTGTGAAAAACTTCTGTCGAGAACACCTGCTGTTAATATGTACGAGATGCTGGAATTTTCTATGTAGAGTGTTAGTAGTACTTTGAAGAATGTTAACCGTCACAAAACAGCTGCCCTGAGGCCATCCTTAGTTGCGTGCTTACAGCTCTCACAGACCAACTTGCGGGAGTGTTTGGATTTTTTTTTTCTCCCTACACGGTTGTCCCTACCTGCTTAAAGATTGGAGCACAGTTACAATATTTGATCCGGTACACAAACGATGCAAAGTTGACCAAAATGATGTTTGTCCTGTAGCTCAGCAGCCCTCACTTCAGTGTTCTTGAAGTACTTTCATTATACCACCCTGAAGCCACTGAACAGAGCCAAGCACAGACCTCCATCCCTCCAGTAGAGTTACAGAGCCAATCACGGACCTCCATCCCTCCAGTAGAGTTACAGAGCC
>JACXGJ010008210.1:0-27940 GCA_016801105.1 Esox niger | reverse complement strand
TAGTAGGAGTGGTTGGGGGTCTGGTTGTTGCTGTTGTTCTACTGACTATTCTCTTGGCCCTGCTGTGTCCACATAAAAATAACAAAGGTGATATTTTTACAATTTCTTCACTTTTAGGTCTTGCTTATAAGACAAATCTGTTCAAAACATAAATGACCTGATATAATAGTGTGTATTTGTCTTTACAGATTTCTTTTCTTACAGAATATTCTGGTGAGTACACCCTCCTAAACTAATTATATTCATACAGTCATGTAGTGTCTGTGTTCTTCAATAATGTCTCTCACCCTGTAGGCCCGTAAATCCCCAGAGTATCAACCAGGACCCCCAGCCGGACCAAGGATCTACCCAGGTGGAGACTCCTGATGTTGGGTATACAGGTCAGTATGTTCAGTCTCCTAATGTTGGGTATACAGGTCAGTATGGTCAGTCTCCTGATGTTGGGTATACAGGTCAGTATGGTTAGTTTCCTGATGTTGGGTATACAGGTCAGTATGGTCAGTCTCCTGATGTTGGGTATACAGGTCAGTATGGTCTTTCACTAACTGTAACCTTAGACATTGATTCTTAACCACCCACTCTGTATTACAGGTTTGCCAAAATGTTTACCTAAAATTAGAGAATTGGTAATATGTGTACCATTTGTAAAGAAAACATGAGTGAGCAGGTAAAACTTTTGTTTTCTTAAAGTATTTATATTCATAACAGAATAGCACAATCATAAAACATGTCAACAAAGAAAAAATGAACTGACCCCCGTTCAAAAGTCTGCATACCCTTAGTTCTTAATTCTTTGTATTTCCTCCTCTAGCAGCGTGCACTCTTTTGTTACAGTTGTCTATGATGCCTTGAATTCTTGCAGGTGGTAGAGCTGCCCATTCGTCTTGGCAATATGCCTCCGGGTCTTGCAAAGTCGTCTTGCATGAAACGCACATTTGAGATCTCCCCAGTGTCTCGATGATATTAATGTCAGGAGACTGATGGCCACTCCAGAACCTTCACCTTTTTCTGTTGTAACCACTTAGCGGTCAACTTGGTCATTGTTGTGCTGGAAAGTCCAAGAGTGTCCCATGCGCAGCTTTCATTCAGAAGAATGCAAATTATCTGCCAGTATTTTCTGATATTATGCTGCATATTTATCTTACCATCTATTTTCACAAGATTCCCCATGTCTTTAGAGCTCACAAAACCCCAAAACATCAGTGAGTCACCACCATGCTTCACAGTGAGGCGTCTCAAGGTGTTGTCGGCCATTTGTAACCAGGCTTTTTGTTGACACGTGCACAATGGGGGCTTCTTTTTGGCAACTCAACTATGAAGCTCATTTTTGTACAACTATCGTCACATTGTGCTCCTTGAAACAGCCACACCGCCGTTTTCCATAGCAGTCTGTATTCATCCTGAGGTTACCTGTGAGTTTTTCTATCCCAAACAATTGTTCAGGCTATTTTTATTGAATTCTTTCTTGGTCTACTTGACCTTGGCTTGGTATTAACAGATCCCTGAATTTTCCACTTCTTCATAAGCGATTGAACAGTACTGACTGGCATTTGTAAGTATTTGGATCTCTTTTTATATCCTATTTCATCATTATAAAGTTCCATTACCTTGTTATGCAGGTCTTTTGACAGTTATTTTCTGCGCCCATGGCTGAGTATCTAGCCTGCTCAGTGCATCCATGTGTGAGCTAACAAACTCATTGACTATTTATACATTCATACACAATTTAAAAAGCCACAGGTGTGGGAAATTCACCTTTGCCAGTTACACCTGTGTGTCTGTAACAAGGCCAAATATTCAAGGGTATGCAAACCTTTGAGCAGGGCAATTTGGGTGATTTCTGTTTTCATTATGATTAAAAACAGAGCCGAACAACTATGTGATTATAATTGGCTTCGTATGATCACTATCCTTAAATAAAATATAGTTTTGCATGATCAGTCATGTTTTCACAATCAATGGCAATATTTCACAATTTCTGCCAGGGAATGCAGCTTTATCAGCACAACTGTTAATGTTACAGTAGTTTGTCTTTAGGAAAGATGAGATAATTAACCTTTGTCTCTCCTTTGACCTATAGGTAATAATGACATTTACCATCTGATCAATCACTCAGGAAACAATGATCATGGTAAATGAAAATTATTTTCTTTTACATTTTGCATACCTCCGCTACATTTAGATCAATCTGTTTCAGATGTATGAATTCTGTAAACTATGTAAATAATCCCTTTCCTAACACTTATAGTTGCTCTAGATTTGTTTAATTAGACAAATATCAAGAAAATGTGGGAATCACTAGCATATCGCTGTTAGCCAAGAAATTCCAAATTTGAAAACAATTATTTTTGTCATGGGTATGTGTAGTGGTGGAGAGCAGGAACTAGGTGCAGGCTGAGTGGCAGTCGATGTAGTTATTTTAAGTGAAAATAAACACAGAGCACTTGAACAAAACTGAAAGAAAGGTTTACACAAACCAAAATCTCACCACTGACGGGGAACCATACAGAGACAAGCAACAATGACCAACAAATGAGGGGAGCAGAAAAGCAACATTTAAACACATACTAATGAGGGAATTGGGACCTGGTGTGAGTGATGGTGAAAGACAAGACACATGACATGTCCGGGATGTGTTCATGAGCCATGGGAAACCGGGAAAAGCGGGAGATGACGAAGCTGTCCTTCACCTCACTGTCACAGGTTTTGATGACTTGGGGCTCAAATCAGCACATACATGATATACTATAATACACTATTATTTGGGAAAATTTCTGGCTGATCAGCTCCACTTTAACAACCAGTGGCTAGAATTGCCGACTGCATCTTTAATTAAGTGATTGTTCCATTCCAATGCATCAGATTCTTCTAGTGTTTCTGCTGCTGATGGGTCAGGTGATGTGATATATGCCCAGATTCAACCAAAGAATTTGGACAAGAAAAAGAAAGGTGACTTTAATTGTGCCATAATTGAATACAATTGTTTATCCCTGAATCAAATCTGACTAACAAAACAAATGATTCGCCCCTCTCCAGAAAAGCCGACTGATCCAAATGAAAACACAGTCTACTCTGAGATAGAGACAGTGAAAGCAATAGGTAAGACCTACTCTACAAGTTGACCATCAGTCACATTTTAATTTGTGTTTCTTTTTTGACAAAGATGCAGAACACGCAAAATATGCTTATTAACTGGACATTTCAATTGTCAGCATCGTCTGAACCAATTGATGTAACCTATGCTGAGATTGACCTAGAAAAGATGGTCAAAACCAAGAGGATGAAAAGTAAGAGTGGACATTGCTCTCTACATAACCTCATTCCTCTTTAACCTATATTGAATAGCTGGATAATATCCTGTGTAAAACAAATATTTCTTAATTCTTCTGTTTAATTCCCATCTACTGCAGAATCAACACCCCCTCCAGAGTCAGAACCAGTTTATTCTCCAAATAAGACAGTAACAGTCCACAGTAAGACTAGACCACATCTATCAAAAGGCTATGGAACAAATGGCCTGATATTAGAGTAGATCAAAGTATCTCCAAACAAACTCTGTGTTGATATGTTGCAGGTCCTTGAGGTGAACACAGGATGATGTTTACAGACACTCCCACACACAACAATGCCTTATACCTGAAGGATTTGTAAAATACATCAACTTAAAAAAATCTTCTGATACTTTAAAAAACAATGATAGCAGAATATTATTTTGGCAGCTACAGTGACTATACATTATCTTTATTGGTAATTGTACTGTGATTCTGCAACTGAATTGACATGTGTCATCTTTGACTTGTTTGTTATGACATTCCAATGATTTGATCAAATATTTGTAAATTGTACTAAATAGAAGTTTTATAAATATTTTGTTGTAATTGCCTGTCATTTCACAATATCATTGCCCTGTGTATGAGCAATGATAATATAAAAGGACTTCAGATTTTGTGATATTGTGAAACAACATAAACTACCTGTCAGGAATGCAGGTAAGGACCCAAGCGCGGACAGGAGAGGAGAGGGGAAGAGACAGACAGTGCGGTCGGGGACGGGAAGGCACAGACGAGCAGCAGGCAGAGTAGTCGGGGACGGGCAGATGGTCCGTACACGAGCGGGCGGCAGAAGCACAGTCAGGGAACGGGCAGAGTAGTCAGGGGCAGGAAAGGGATCGCAATTCCGGCGGAGAACAGACGTACAGGCAGGGCTCAGGCAGATTAGTCGTGGACGGGCGATTGCTCGGTACACGGAAGGTCTGTTCGAAGAGATTACGAGACGTGGTATGCTTGCGTAAACCATTGATCCGGCATGGGAGAAGTGGCAGGGAGGTGTATTTGTATGTGTGTTGATGAGGTGAATGGGGACAGGTGTGTGAGTGGTGATTGGTGACAGGTGCGTGGGTTGGTGTGCACTGAAGCTCAGGAGCGCGGGCGCCCTCTGCTGCGCGCTCGCGGAGGCGGGGACGTGACACTACCATAGCAATGCAGATGATATTGACATATATATGTCCCTCAAACCTTATGATAACAGCTCAACTCACTGTCTCACAGTATAGAGCACATAAATACCTGGATGAACCAAAATGGTCTATGAATAAACCAAGATAAAACAGATTATTGTGTTAGGCAACAAAAACTACTATTACTAAAGTGTGGGATTCTCAGGCCCTAAAAAACAGGGACTGTGTGTGTAATCTTGGTATTTTGATAGACTCTGACCTCATGTTCAACAGTCATATCAATGTGGTCACCAAAACAGCATTCTATCATCTTAAAAATCAAGGACTGTTGTCCCAGAAAGACCAAGAAGCTTAACAGCTGCAGCTCATTCAGAATGCTGCTGCTAGGATGTTAACCAGAACCAAACGAACATCACTGCAGTTCTCAAATCTTTGCAGTGGCTTCCAGTCAGGTTATAGAATAGAATTTAAAGTTGTGATTTTAGTCTATAAAATCACTAAATGATTTTGGCCCCAAATATATGTCAGACATATTTGAAGAGTATAAACTGAGCAGGGCTCTTAGATCCATGAACGCAGGTCAGCAAATAGAGCCCAGAGACCAAACTAAACTACCTACACAACACAATTGAAATAAACTACCAGAAGATCTTAGACGTGCCCCAAAAATACATTTTTAAATCCAGGTTAAAAACAATTCTCTTTTCACCTGGCTATGACTGAGCACTTAAACTTAACCACACTGTTTAGCTTCACAGCTTTTATAGCTTCCTCATGGAAACTACTTTTGTTATGTTTCTTATTTACTTGTTTGTTATGATGATGTTTTATTTTTTTATTCTAGTATTTGTTTCTATTCTATTGTATTTTTATCATTCTCTTTGTCTTTGTAAAGCGCATTGAATTGATTCTGTGTAGGAATAGTATAAATAAACTTGCTTGCTTTGTTTTTGAAATAATATTTGTTTTCAACCACCAGATGGCATGACTACTTAAAAGGTAAATTAAAAGGTAAACCATGAGACATCTCTGAACACAACATTGGAAATACCTTCAATACTTATACAAGAATAGGTGGTTGTAAGAGTTTGCATAGTCCTTCTGTATTTTCATGTTCCTCATCCCTTCCCACTCCCTGTTATGTGTTTTCCCCAGTCTTGTCTTGAAACACTTTGATCTGTCCTGACCCCCACTTGCAAATGGTTAACATCAACACCTCTGGGATTCCTTTGCTAGTCTAAACACACTGACTCAGTACTTCAATCCAACAGTAATGTTTTGTACCCTTCCTCACGTCTACCTGGACACGATCCGGTATCGAAGTTCTACGAACAATTCTTTCAATCAATCAATCAATGAAATATATTTCTAAAGCCCTTTTTACTCCAGCAGTTGTCACAAAGTGCTTTTACAAAACGCTCGGCCTTAAACCCCCGGGAGCAAACAACAACAACAACAGTGTTGAAGCACAAAAACTCCTTAAGAAGGTTGAAATTTAGGAAGATACCAAGAGAACAACCAGGCTCAGAGGGGTGTCCAATCCTCTTTTTAAGAGTACAAGTTGTAATAATGAATAAATGCATGTGGGTTGAGTCCAGAGTCTATTCAAACCTAGTCCACGTAGGAAGCATGACCAGATGGTCAGGGACAACAGCTGATCAAGCAGATGTGAGTGCTTTTTGGTATTGGAGTGTGCTATCTTTCCAGGCTAGTCTGAATACTTGGTGAAGCGCAACTTTCACTCCAATTTCCTGGAGGCTTGCTTGAGTGCCCTAGTGTAATCTTTGTACCAGGGAGCAAGTTTCTTGTTGCGTATTTCTAATGTTATTAATGGTGCAACCGTATCTAAAGTATTAGTTTAGATCCTTGATTAGATCATGTGCGGATTTATTGACTCTGTCGCCGATGAAAGAGCCTGGAAGAAAATCAAGAAATCTATTTGTTGTCCGTGAATTCAAAGTACAGCTTTTGAAAATCATTGTTTGCGGAGCAAGTGGATTTTTTGTTTTAACGGTAAATGTAATAAGTCAGTGATCAGATTTTCAAGGATTATGGGGGTAAATAATTTGAATAAATTACAATATTTATTTATTGTGTTTTGATTGTAGCAGTGTGGTTGGTCCTGAGACATGTTGGAGAAACCCATTGAGTCAATTATGTCTTCAAAGGCTTTTTGCAGAGGGTTGTTTGACTTTTCCATAGGAATATTGAAATCACCCCCAAAATTAGAATACTATCTGCCATGACTACAAGGTTAGACCGGAAGTCTGGAAACTCATTGAGGAACATTGTATATGGCCCGGGCGGCCTGTAAATAGAAGCTATGTAAAACGATTTATCAGCCTGGTTAACCATCATGCGAACAACTTTAAAAGAATCAAAACCAGTGATGTGTTTAAGAGTACATTTATATTTACTGTCATAGATATTAGCAACACCCTCTTCTTTTGATGCACTGGGGATATGATCACTAGTATAGCCAGGAGGAGAGGCCTCATTTAGGGCAGTAACTTCAGGCTTTAGCCATGTTTCACACAACCCAATAACATCTAATTTATGATCACTGATGAATTTATTCATTGCAACTGCCTTTGGTGCAAGGGATCTTTTGCAAGGGAATATTTAGGAGTCCCATTTTGAGATGTGAGGTAAAACAGTCATTTTTATTTGTAACCGAGGAGGAGGAAGGTTTTATCTTAATAAGGTTGATATTGTTAGCGCTTCCTTGTTTAACGTTTCTAAGCCTGGAACGAGTCCCAATAGGCAACGCTGTACTAACTACTCTGGCTATGCTATCGTCAGACTCCACTATACTAGCAGGCTGGCTAACAGCCTGCAGCCTGTCATGCACCCTATCTCATGATGAGGCTAGAGGAGTGAGACTCCTGACAATGTTCCTAGATAAAAGAAGACCACCACTCCAGCTAGGATGAAGTTTTTCGCTCTTCAGCAGATCAGGCCTGGCCCTATTTCTGCGCCAGTCCCCAAAAGAGAGCCAGTTATTTACAAACTCTGCCTTTGTTTTCTGCCAATGATTGAGTTACGCAAGTCTGCCGTAGAGCTCGTCCCTACTCCTAGCTGAGAGGGGGCCTTATACATTTACTTAATGCCGACAAATCTTCAACTCTACGGCTTAGTATTTGCTCTGACATGCAAGGTCAAATGTGGAACATTATGTAGACAGTCGTGTGCCTTTCCAAGTCATGTCCTTGGTCATAGTTGTTTAACCATGTGTTGTCTGGCATATGTCAGTCGTGTCTTTTTTATGTTAAAATCTTACAATTTTGAGCCTCCCATGTAAGTTTGAGACATCTTTTTCTGGCGTTTGACTCATGCATTTTGACATTGATTGAGACAAGTGAGGTGTTGTGGCAATTTCTTAACTAATGTATTTTGGAGACATGTTTGCTTGTCTATTACATGGTATGTAACTCTGGTCTTTGGTTGTGACATGCATCTGTATTATTTCAGAGAATCATTAGATTCTCTGACCATCTGCTCAACTGGCTAAACCATTAAGGGTATCTGTCCTTGGTTCCTTAGGAATGTGAGTGTTGGGGGACGCTAAGGGCAGTTGTCCGTTTAGGTAAACACAACAGTAAACATTTATGGCAGGAAGGATAAAGGGGGGACAACCCTCCCACCTGTGTGACCTAAGATTGATGGGTGGCATCTTGCCACACCCCTTTTCAACTATAATAAATACGAGCTGTACATGTAATTTACTTTAGAGGTTCCTTGAATGATTATTCTGTAAGCATTGGACGCGTCTCTCTATTTGCAAATAAACTGCTAATTGTGCCAAGAGAATTTTGTCTCTGTCTTACTCCTTTGAGTGTCTATCGGTGAAATTTCCATCACAGAGGCCTGTAGATCCTTTGATGTTAACCAGGGGTTCTTAGAGACTTTTTATTGTTCAGCTCTTTGGCTGCATTTTGTGGCACATCCTGCCTCATGTAGATTAACAGTGGTCTTAAATATTCTCCATTTTGTCAATAATCTGTCTGTCAGTGGAGAGGTTTGTTTAAATTGCTTGGATATGGCAACACATCCCACACTCACAGGCGTCATCAATCCTTTGATAGTTTTTTTGATCTTGGCATGATGTGTTAGCACACACCCTATATGGTCGTGACCAAACCTGACGTTTCTAATGTACAGGTGCAAATTGACATTATAATCAAGTGTTTGTCATTGTAAAGGTAAGGTTGTATATTTTCCACAATGTGCATTTGAATTTTGGTTGGTATTTATTGCATAGATGATTTTAAAAGTTATTTTCTATGTACATTTTATATTATTATTGTATTACTTGGCAAATTGAAGGTCTGACTGTCTCGTCCCCAGGAACCCACATGCAGTCATGTCGACCAGTCATTGACAAAACCCGTTTCCCTACCAAACAGAAGAGACAGTTGAGGAATAAGCAGGCAATTTTACAGGTGACGATGGGATTTTGATTTATATTACATTTCTTTAATAAAATAACTAATTGCACACCTATAGTGGAATAACTAGGTGTGAAAAAATATGGATATTCTTGTGTTTTCTTCTTGCAGGTACTGGTCAACACTGTTCATTCAGAAGCCTGAGGTAGTCATCTTGTGAGTTGATTCCAAATGCTTGTTGACTCAGACTGTTGTCTGGGTGTGTGTAGATTCTGGAGGCTCTGTGCTACCTACACATCGCTCACTGTGACCTGAAACCCGAGAACGTGCTGCTGGCGTCCCCGGACACTTTCCCCCCAGGTCCATGTTTGTCTGTGTGTGTTTGTGTGTCATCCTCAGTTTGTTTCTGGGATACTTGATCTGCCAACATCAGTCTTCAGACCAACTCCTCTCCTCACAGTCAGGTGAAGCACCGTGACTTCTGCATCATTGGCGAGAAATCTTTCCGCTGCTCGGTGGTGGGCACGTCGCATACCTGGTGCCAGAGGTCATCACTAGCCACGGTTACCACCAATTCCTGGACATGTGAGTGAGGACATCCTTCATGTACCCCTGTATTTCCTGGAGTACTAATAATAGAATCAATAGAATCAAATGAAATGTAACGCTGTTCTAGGATCGTCATTCTCCATTCAAACCGTAACATTCTAGAATGATTCCACAACGCCCACGACAGACCAGATCCCAAATAGATACTGTATTTAGTGTTCACCTATGACTGCAAATGAAGAGGAGGTTTTTTTGAATGATTACCCTTTAATCAGGGGTGAAAGTTGATTCATCAATGTTTCACAAAGAAGGATGCCCCCATGTGCTTAAGACAGATGCCCCCTTTTGGTACGTTTTCCGCACGGTACATTACTTACTGCTAGCACAGTGTCAATTACCCCGAAACTAGCTCAGAAGAGAGTGGCAATTGACGTTCAACGTTGAAAAGGTCAGTGCTGTTAAAAGTTAAGTTACAGTAATCATGTTCAAGGGACTATGGATGGAAGGGAAGAGGGTTTCTGAAATTAAGAAAGTCTTACAGCCTGTGGAAAGAAGCTGCCCCGTAGCCTGTTTGTTTTGGACTGAATACTCCTGTACCTTCTGCCTGATGGCAGCTTGGTAAACAGTCCATGGCAGGGTTGGCTGGGATCTTTAATGAGTTTGCTAGTCCTCCTATAGACTTGAATTACTCTTCCTTCTTCAATTACACCAAAATCTCCCAAATTCTCTCCATCTTATCTTTCGGTTTCTCTCTGTCTTTACCTTTGTCTGTCTCTTTCTCTCATGGTAGCAGTGAGTCGGATCAACAACCTGCTGTGGGTTGCAGTGAGATGTAGGAACAGTGTGGAAAAGGACCTGGGACATCCCTGGCTACAGGTGAGACATCTCCATTCCTCTACAAAAACAAGAAGCTGTTTTCCTATACTGATCCTGGGATCCAAAAGTGTTGGATCCCAGGATCTTGGGGAAAAGTAGCGAGTTTGTAACCAAGTACTAATGAACGGTCACTGACTGGCAATCTGTTCTATCCACAATCTTTGCTTTCAAGACGAATGCACACAAACGAACTGCTGTGGCTCTCAAATGTATTCCACCCACTCTGACTTCTGGTTTGAATTTAGAACGAACACCACGAGCAGGAGGGGGGCCTTGTCTTCCCTTCTCTCCTCACATGGACCCCCGGACAGGACGACAGCCTGTGACCTTTGGCTGGACGTTCAAGGCTTTGAAAGTTGTCTGATGGACTGCTAGTGTGCCAGATCTGTCGTCATATAGGAAAACAACATAAAAAGAAACGTCTGATTAACAGCAAAAACCCACATGGCAGAATATGCACTTCAAGGACAAAAGTCCTTACAAAAGGTTTGTTGTATGGGGTAATTATAATATTTTAAAGGATTTCCTTTCCTTATTTTATCTTTTTACACACATTCATGTAAACAAATATGAAGAGAATAGCACCAGAAAGCCCCCTATTGACTCCTCCTCCAAGCCAGACAAGACCCTCCCCCCTGCCCCTTCGGGTTGCCTACTAAATACTTACAGTGGGTATGAAAAGTCTACACACCCCTGTTGAAATGCCAGGTTTTTGTGATGTAAACCAATTAGACAAAGATAAATCATGTCAGAACCTTTTCCAATTTTAATATGACCTACAATCTGAATAACTCAACTGACAAACAAACTGATAAAAATGGTCAGGTTTAATAAAACAAAGTGCACTACATTATGAAAGTGTGAAGGGATCGCTGAGTCTTATCTGTTCACTTCAGTATATATTTTCGCCGTAATTAAGAACAGGTAAAAAGGTTCATTGAACAAATTACTTTAAAAAACTATTCAGCTAGAACAAGATGTATTCTTTATAACTAGTAGCTGATGGAGAGATTAATAGTCTCTACTGAAAGATTTACAGCAAATAACTTTTCTGAACAACACTTACTAGTTCCATTTGCTTGTTACACTTGCTAGTTACTGAATTAGGCCACTTTAACAAGTCTTCAAGATAAGGTAAGAACGTAAGTAAGGAATACTCAAGAATCAAGAAGTAAAGGACTGTAAAGCAGCCATGGTTCAAAGATGATAGTCAATGGGTTCATTAACAAACCCAATAACCACCAAGTGCCCATTATCTAAAACTATTTTAATAAAAAAAATCTGAAAACAACAGTGTCAATGAGACATGACATGAACTATGAAATAGTTTCTCACATGAATTCATCATTACTGCAACCCTTTATGTTTATCTATTTGAAGTTAACAATCAAGCAACAGTGAGATATCCAGTCAATCAGTGACCACAATGCGGTTTATATTCAACACATCATAGTATAATGATGAACATGATAAGTTTGAACAAAGATTTTTGAACTGATTTGAACCTACAGCAAAACACATTCTATGAAATACTCTATCAGAGGAAAAGCACATGTTTTCAAACATACCATGGTGGAGGATATAGAGTAGGACTCACTGTTTGGACAAGCAGGAAAAGTGAACAGCAGACATCTCTATAAGACATTGTTGGGCTGTTTCCTCTGACTGTCTATCTACCTCACGTTTCTGTCACTGGTAGCTACCAGTTGAGTAACCAAAACATACATTCAAAGGAGTTGTGGTAAAAATTAATAAGGCTTCATCTTGATTTAACAGGAAATCAAACTCTTTAGTTTTCTGAAACTACCCCTTCAGTCAGCTTCAGGATTAGACACTGCATCAATAACAAGCGCAACCTGATAAAATCTTTACTTTTCTACATTTATGTTTTGTCTTAATGCCTGCAATTGTCCTGTGTCACTCTGATTGTTGGATGTATATTTTATATGAACTAATATATACAGTGGGGCAAAAAGGTGTTTAGTCAGCCAGCAGTTGTGCAAGTTCTCCCACTTAAAAAGATGAGAGAGGCCTGTAATTTTCATCATAGGCACACTTCAACTATGAGAGACAAAATTAGAAAAATAATTTCAGAAAATCACATTGTAGAATTGTTTATGAATTTATTGGTAAATTATGGTGGAAAATAAGTACTTGGTCAATAACAAAAGTTAGTCTCAATACTTTGTCATTGGCAACAGAGGGTATATAATAGAGGTCAAACATTTTCTGTAAGTCTTCACAAGGTTTTCACACACTGTTGCTGGCATTTTGGCCCATTCCTCCATGCAGATCTCTAGAGCAGTGATGTTTTGGGGCTGTCGCTGGGCAAGACAGACTTTCAACTCCCTCCAAAGATTTTCTATGGGGTTGAGATCTGGTGACTGGCTAGGCCACTCCAGGACCTTGAAATGCTTCTTATGAAGCCATTCCTTTGTTGCCCGGGAGGTGTATTTGGGATCATTGTCATGCTGAAAGACCCAGCCACGTTTCATTTTCAATAGAAGGAGGTTTTCACTCAAAATCTCACGATACATGGCCCCATTCATTCTTTCCTTTACACGGATCAGTCGTCCTGGTCCCTTTGCAGAAAATCGTAGGTATGTTGTTCTTTGGATGCAACTCAGCATTCTTTCTCCTCCAAACACAACTATTTTGGTTTCATCTGACATTCTCCCAATCCTCTTCAGGATCATCCAAATGCTCTCTAGCAAACCTCAGACGGGCCTGGACATGTACTGGCTTAAGCGGGGGACACGTCTGGCACTGCAGGATTTGAGTCCCTGGCGGCGTAGTGTGTTCCTGATGGTAGCCTTTGTTACTTTGGTCCCAGCTCTCTGCAGGTCATTCACTAGGTCCCCCCGTGTGGTTCTGGGATCTTTGCTCACCGTTCTTGTGATCATTTTGACACCACGGGGTGAGATCATGCGTGGAGCCCCGGATCGAGGGAGATTATCATAGGCACACTTCAGCTTGTATGTCTTCCATTTTCTTATAATTGCTCCCACAGTTGATTTCTTCACACCAAGCTGCTTACCTATTGCAGATTCAGTCTTCCCAGCCTGGTGCAGGTCTACAATTTTGTTTCTGATGTCCCTTGACAGCTCTTTGGTCTTGGCCATAGTGGAGTTTGGAGTGTGAATGTTTGAGGTTGTGGACAGGTGTCTTTTATTCTGATAACAAGTTCAAACAGGTGCCATTAATACAGGTGATGAGTGGGGGACAGAGGACTGGTCTGTGAGAGCCAGTTATCTTGCTTGTTTGTAGGTGAGCGAATACTTATTTTACTGAGGAATTTACTAATAAATTCATTAAATATCCTACAATGTGATTCTCTGGATTTTTCACCTCATTTTGTCTCTCATAGTTGAAGTGTACCTATGATGAAAATTACAGGCCTCTTTCATCTTTTTAAGTGTGAGAACTTGCACAATTGGTGGCTGACTAGACAACATATTTTTGCCCCACTGTATATAATTTATAGCATAAAAACTTCATATCTCAATGTATTATTTAGATTTAATTGTTTTGTTTTATTCACCAAATTTTCAGCACAAACATTATTGATGCAATAATTATGTCTGTTTTTTGGTAGAATGATTCCTTTTGTAGAAGAAACTGTAACATACTAGGCTGATTGGAAACAAGACTGCGCGTGAACAACTCATGGGTCCACCAAGAATTGACAGGTTTGAATCACTGCTAGTTAACAAGACAACTGTGCATGGCTGTATGTCACTGTAGGCTGTTACTGTTGATCTTCTTTAACTTTCTGTTTACTACATTTGTTTGTTTTTCATGTAACTTGTCTTAACACACTTTTATGATCATACATGCATTTATATAGCCTACTGCGCCTTATTTTCTCTTGTACTGGTTTGCATGATTAAACTCTATCGTCATTTTAACATTCATTTTTACTTTATTTAGGTAAAACAGATTTGGTTGTGATTGTATTTGCAGAATGATTATGTTTGTAAGTGTAGAATATGAGACTGTATGGCACAGCTATGACAGTACATCACTTTTCACTGCCTAAAATCTGTTCGGCCTAAAAGCAGCTCATACCCATGTTGTACTGACCATTAAATCACCCCACATTTTTGCTTAACTATATGTGCATTCAGGAATTTTTTCACATTGTTATAGCCTCTTTGTTTCATTACAGCCTTATTTGAGAATGTTTTAAATTTTTTTTTTTCCTTATCAATCCACACTCAAGACCCCATAATGACACACAATAACCCATTATGAAAGTCTAAAAATAAAATCAATGATCAATTAATTTACAAACATTTGAAATAAATTAATGATCAAAGACATCATCCATTGTCATTTCCCCATGTCATTTAAAAAAAGTTACATCTAAAAAAACTATGTTGATGGCATGGTATGATGCAAAAATCCATTGTGTGTGTGTGTGTGTGTGTGTGATGTTTGTCACATTTCTGTGATTGGGTTAATCTCCTTCTGGGTCCTGCAAAACACAGAGTTTGTTAGGAAATACTTAGATATACTGTAAAATCACACCATTATTTCCATACCCTTTTATAGACATTATTTTGTCTTACTATGGACTGTCTTTATGGGAGAATAGACTGTTTCTGACTCTGGTGGAGGTGTTGATTCTGTAGTAGATGGGAAATAAACAGAAGAAGAGATTTTTGATATACAGGATATTATACTGCAATTCAATAGATTAAAGAGGTATGCGGTTATGAATGGGAAAAGATGAAGAGGGATGCCCAGTCTTACTCTTCTTCTTCTGGGTTTTGATCATCTTTCTGAGGTCAATCTCTGCATAGGTTACATCAACTGGCCCAGAAGATGCTGACAATGGAAATGTCCAGGTAAATAATCAAGTTGATTAGCATATTGATTGTTCTGCATCTTAGTCCAAAACTACAGAAACACAGATTTGAATGTGGCTGATCGTCCACTTGTAGAAGATACCTGTAGTTTTCACTTTCTTAATCTGAGCGTTGACTGCATTTTCATTTAGAACAGCAGACTTTTCTGAAGAGTGAATCAATGTTTTTGTTATTCAGATTTAATTCTGTGATAAATAACTGTATTAATGTAGGGCACGTTTGAGTCACCTAGTTTTTTCCTGTCCAACTTCTTTGGATGAATCTGGGCGTATGTTACATCACCTGACCCATCAGCAGAAACACCTGCATAATCTGATACATAAAACAGGTACAATCACTTAAAGACACAGTCTGCAATTCTGGCCACTGGTTGTTAAGGTGGAGCTGATCAGCCAGAAAGATTCACTAATAATTGTATGTTACAGTGGGTCATGTACATATGTGATGATTTGAACACCATGTCATCAAATCCAATGGTTTTCACTGCTGACCTGTAAACCCAACATCAGGAGACTGACCATACTGACCTGTATACCCAACATCAGGAGACTGACCATACTACTGACGTGTATACCCAACATCAGGAGACTGACCATACTGACCTGTATACCCAACATCAGGAGACTGACCATACTACTGACCTGTATACCCAACATCAGGAGACTGACCATACTGACCTGTATACCCAGCATCAGGAGACTGACCATACTGACCTGTATACCCAACATCAGGAGACTGACCATACTACTGACGTGTACACCCAACATCAGGAGACTGACCATACTACTGACGTGTATACCCAACATCAGGAGACTGACCATACTACTGACGTGTATACCCAACATCAGGAGACTGACCATACTACAGACCTGTATACCCAACATCAAGACATTGAACCTGGGTAAATCCTTGGTCCTGGTTGATGTTCTGGGGATGGACGGGCCTACAGGTTGAGAGACAATATTGAAGAACTCTGACAATATGTTATGTTATGAATTAACATTGTATAGAGACAAATGTACTCACCAGAATATTCTGTTTGAAGAAGAACCTAAAAAGACAAGTACACATTGTTATATTAGGTTATTTTTTATTTGAACAAACATAACCTAACAGTTAAGAAATAGTAAAAGCCTTACTTTTGCTGTTTTTATATTGACAAAGCAAGACCAGGAAGATGATCAGAACAGCAGCAACAACCAAACCCACAACCACTCCTACTAGGACTGACGTAGAGGATCCAGGAACTACCACAGGAGAGAGAACAGCATTACCATGCACAATAAAGTTAGTTAATAAAATATAAAAATAAAGTCACAGCAAATCAAATCAATAAAGTAGGAGACATTTTTCATTATGCTTTGGATACAGAATGTCACATCCCAGCCTCCACGACCAGACAAATACACCTCCCTGACACTTTTCCCTGCCGGATTATTGGTCTATGTATACATGCCATATCTTGCAATTCTCCTACTCTCGTATCGCCGTTCTGTGTATCGACACCTCGCCTGTTCCCGACAACTCTGCCTGATCCCTGTCTGTGCCTTTGTTTGCCGTTCGATCTCCGACCATCTGCCTGTCCCTGACTACTCTGCCTGCCGCCTGCCTGTACTTCTGCCCTCGGTTCGTGAGATACCTCACAACCAGTCCCCGGCAACACCACCTGCCACTCCCCCTTCCTTTCCCAATCCGCGTTTGGATCCTTACCTGTGCCTGTGACACAGAATATACATTTATGTTTAGACAACCTGCAAGACTGTAGAGTCTATCCTTAACAAATCACTGACAACCACTGACTTAAAGACTCTGTAATCATAATATAATGTTAGCACTACATTACAAATCACTGACTACCAGTGACTTAAAGACACTGATATCATAATACAATTCTAAAACTACATATTAAATCAGAGATTACCACTGATACAAAGGTAATGTGATCATAATACATTTCTCACCTCTCAATCTTACCCAGCTTTCAGGTGAATCCCCTTTGTCCGATTTACACATATAGGAACCTTCATCTGACTTAGATACAGTAGGTAAGGTCATCTCTCCTGAGGTCTCATTGTGGATGAGGACTCTGTCTTTGTAGAAATCAGCCTTGGGGTTAGTGTGTGGTGGATTTCTGAACAAACAGCGAAACTTCACAAAGTCTCCTTCAGTCACAGGATGGGCTGGGGTCTCAAAGATGACATCACCACCTGTCACATAATGTCAATCTGGAATCAGCACTAATTCACTGACATTAGAGCTTCCTTCATTCAGTTACAGAATAATACATAATATCTCATATTATCATGGACCTACCAGCCACTGTGATGTTGACTGCATTACTGTACTGTCCTGATCCAGACTCACACCAGTACACTCCACTGTCCCCTGTGTGTGTGGAAGAGATGGTACATGTGGACCCTGTTATTGATGCCCAGTTAGGGGAACATCCTGACTCCACTCCTGTATCTGTGTATCTCATCAGTCTCCATCCAGTAGAGTTTCCCTTCAGATCACAGATCAGTGAGAGAGACTTTGATGTGAAGTGTTGACTTCTGTTGGGAGTTATTCTGAGAGACACTGTAGACTGCAGTTCTGAACAAAGAGAAAGAGACAAAACTTTAATTGTACATTATATACAAATTCAGACAACTAGAATACAATGTATTGCAGTTTCAATGTACTTACCTCCTGACCAGAGAAACTGAGGTTCACTGTAGTCTGTGTAATAGACTGGGTCTCCTCTCCCAGCTTTACACACATATCCTCCTGTGTCAGTAGGACCAGCAGGACTCAGAGTGTAAGACTCTTCAGTAGTCCCATATCCAGATAGGGGCTCTACAGAGTAGGACTTGTCCAATAGAGAGGGTAACCCAGCTCTGTAGGGAACAGTCTTGTACCAGGAGAACCTCCAGCCTATAGACGACTCATTAACTTTACAGTACAGAGTCACTGAGTCTCCAGTGTTCATCCACTGAGAAGAGATACTCAGGACAGTATCTCTTCTCAGGACAGTTTTAGGTCGATCTGTGGTGAAAAAGAGGACACGATTCAAAATGTCTTACAAAGTATATTAGTTTGCTATATTAGTGGAACCAGAGGTTGTAGATACTGGTTCAGAGTCTTGTCTGTGTCTGTACCAGTAAAACCTCCATTCAGAAGACTCTACAGTACAGGTCAGTGTCACACTGTCTCCTGTCTATACATCCTGTTGGTCTGAACTCAGCGTGACATTTGGTTGATTAGCAGGTGATGTTTAAAGAGGTTGGATAACACACTCACCACTATGAATAAAATAAGATAAACAACTTTGGAAAACTAAACTCACCAGTGACACTGATGTGGAGGGAAACACTGAGTTGTGACGACTGGGGACGATCTGTTCTTCTCCCTTGACACTGGTACTGACTCACCTGGTCAGACCGTGGTCAAGGCTTTAGAAGGTGAACCAGGACTCATTAGAAACATAAACATAAATGAAATGAAACATTAATGAAATGAAGCAGTTGAAAGAAATACAGTCACATCAACAATCTTTTTTAAGTATGTTCTTACCTTTGTATAATAATGTAACTGATGCCAAACAAAAACACTGACAGACTAAATAGACACATAGAGAGTCATTATATTATGTGGATATTGAATATAAGTTGGTTTCTAAAGGATCTTACCAGTAACACTGATGGAGTGATTAGGACTAATATATAATGTCTGCTGTCGACCTGCCCTCTTCCCCTGACACTGGTACTGACCAGCCTGGTCTGGGAGAGAGATGATTTTACTGGTCTGACTGGGAAGGTGTTGGTTGTTTCTGTACCAGACATAAGTCCAGTCATTGTATTTTGTTGGTAACACTTTAGAGTGTCTCCTGTGCACAGTGGCTCCTGGGGAGAGACTTTCTTCACTGAGACCCAGGGCAGAACTGTGGAAACAACAAATAAGAAAATAACTACAGCTGTTCTTGTGTATTTCTCTCTCAACCCTTCAGAGACAAACATCCAGAGATAACAAATGTCATACTGTTTTCAATGGGGATTCACATATTAATAATAACAATGATTATGTTACAACAAATGGTTTATTAGAAACGACTGAAAAGACTCCTGAAAGAGACATCCAAATAAAAGTAATTATGGAGGATTTACATTTACATACCAACCACTGTCAGTTTAACTGCATAACCCTGAATTACATATCTGAGAGTGACAGTCTCTCAACTGAATATTGGACTTTTAGTCATTACAGGCTTTGGTTATCCTTAACAAGGTTAACATCGCGCCTTCTTACCATCACATCGACAAAAAAATATGAAATCTAGACGCTGTGAGGAACCATTCTATAGCAGTTGATACAATGTTTCTTTTCACACCAACCTCCTAAGGTTTGATCCTAGTCCCTCATTATTTGAAGAATAAAGAATAGAGAACTGAGATGAGATCGGAGTCTCTGGTACTGTGGCCCACATTTAGATTTACATTAGGTTTGAATTAGTCTCCCCGCAGTCCGTTGTTAAGTTGGCTACTGGTGGTGAGCCTAGCTTGTTAACCACACCCAGAAAGGAAATAGTTCAGAGGGCCTCTTTTTTCACACATTGTAAATAGTGCGCACAAACCGCACATTGTAAATATATGATTTTTTTACTTCATCTTATATTACATATGTTCTGAAGATCTGAGACCATTCAGTTGAGAATAAGAAATAATGAAATCTAGAAAAGGGTAAAAACAATTCACAGCATCGTAGCACCAGTAGACCAGACAGCCGTCGGGACCAAGAGATTGGGACAAGAGAACTTCTAGGTTTTCTTCATTTAAGAAAAAAAAACATCATCCAGACACACAAACGTCATCTGAAACTCAGAGTATTAAAGGCAATTCCATGTGAGAAATTAACAAGAAATGGAAGATTTCATACAACAATGTATAGTTCTCTCTTCACAGAATAGCACAAACTGGCTTGAACCAGAATATAAAGAGGAGCTGGAGCCCTGATGAAAACTGAGCAAGAGGACAAATACATTAGTGTCTAGTTGGAGAAACAGACACTTCACAAGTCCTCAACCGGCAGCTTAATTTCATAGTACCCTCAAAACCCCAGTCTCAGTGTCAACAGTGAAGAGGTTATGAACATTTATCATACTCTCATCATATAGGAAATAGAGGGATTAGTAGCGAAAACTGTTGTTTAGAGAGAGTTACTCATCACTAAGACAGAATGGATCATTTTACAGAATATATGACTCAGTTTTTTATATTTAATCTGTGTGATAAATGCAGTGGTGTTTGTGTCATCCACTGAAACCTATTTAAACACATGTCAGTCATGCCCCAGCCACAGGCTGCAGTCACACCCCGGTTCTCATCGATGACACTAAAGGGGAGTGTGCCCAGCTTTAAATTCCTGGGTTTCCACATTTCCAAGGACTGTTCCTGGATCCTTAACACCTCATCCCTGGTGAAAAAGTACTTCTTGAGGAGGCTGAATAAGGCCCGTCTGTCTTACAAGATCCTTGTGAAGCTCTACAGCTGCACTATCAAGATCATTGTGGCAAACTGCAACAATATAAAGAGTTACTGATTTCTCTTGATTACATACACAACTAAAACACAATTTAAAATTGAACAAGGAAAGGCAGTGACAGAGTCAAATGAAGCACAGTGATATTGAGCAAATGCATGAATATCTACCATTACCTTGAGAGCGACTACAGTAGATGAGGATATTCTGTACTATGACAAATACATAGAAAGTCATTATAATACAGAATTAATACAGTAATGCACACTGTGCTGTAGTAACAGACTAGTAATATTTTCCTTAGTGTACTTTCTGTTCACATTGAACACAAATGGAAATACAAAGGCTTTTGGTGGTGAACCCTGTTAACCTCACTGGCCCAGAAAGGAAATAGGCAGGCTCAGAAAGCCTCACTTTTCACACACCGTAAATAGTGAGCACAAACAACACATTTTAAATACTTTTTTTTTTCACACAGTGCCAGATGATGTTGATTATCTTTTTTACTGAATTTTGTGAACCTCATGTTCTCTGTCGTTATATTTGGAAAGAAGATCTGAAACCATTCAGTTAGACAAATGCAATAAGAGACAATATTATATCCAGAAAGTGCAAAAAATATAGCACCATTAAATGTAAAATGTTTACTTTATATTAGCAAGAAATACACTTTTGTTTAATTAACACACTAAATAGTGTCACAAAGCTGTGTAGTGGGGTGAAACGGACGGACCAGGGGCAGGCAGGGGTAGTAGTCTGGGTACTCTTTAATATATAAAGATACACAAAACCCCTGAACAGAACACAGAGTACCGAGGCAAAACTACTAAATGAAAATGAACGTAGGGAAACACCACCCACCACATATATCAGACGACATGGAACAATGACTAACAACTGAGGGGAGCAGCAGAGAAACATTTAAACACATACTAATGGATTGATTGGGACCTGGTGTGAACAATGATTGACAAGACAAGACAAATGAATGGGACCGGGATGAGTTCATGACTGTTGGAAAGATGGAAAATGCGGGAGATGGTGGAGCAATCTGTCACCTCACCGTCACGAATTGTTCATTCTGTAATGATAACAAATATGATTCAGTCTGTCCAATGACATCATTAGATCGTAACATGTCAACAGGAGACTTGACTTCTGATCACATACTTTTAGCACCAAACTGTGCACATATAAAGCTGTATTAAAAGTTATGAACAGTGTAGTTTGATATTGTCAGAGAAACAACACCAATAAAATGAATTCAACAGAAATAGTTGACTCTGGGAAAAATGTCTATTCTTATTTTAAATGAACCATTTACATTTTTTCTTAATTGCATACAAGCACCGGTCAATACTGAAACCAAAATAACAAAGTACTTCACACAGTCTGCATTACCAACATGCATGGTTGCAAAACAGTTCAACTCCCTAAAACCACCAAAACACTTCACACATGTCTCAAAACAAGCGTGTTCAACCAAAACACTATCAACAATTTTCACTCAGAAACACACAGTCACTCATTACACACTGACCTAAAAACACTAACAACAGGGAACATTACATGACTCAATTTAATCTTATAGGTTTCTTAAATAATTTCACATATATCAATATTTGATATTAGAATGAGACAAACACCTCACTTTAATGACTGTACTAAAGTACATGGAACAAAAATGAATCACAAATGCAACAATTTGAAGGAAGATCCTTCACTGCCAAAACAGCCCTATGTCCCACTTTCACTGCCAAAACAGCCCTGACCTGTTGAGGCATGGACTCCACTAGACCTCTGAAGGTGTGCTGTGGTACCTGGCACCAAGATGTTAACATCAGATCCTTTGGGTCCTGTTGTTTGTCCAGCACATCCCACAGATATTTGATTGGCCAAGTCAACACCTTGAACTCGTTGTTGTGTTCCTAAAACAATTCCTGGACCACTTTGTGGCAAGGTGCATTATCCCGCTGAAAGAGGCCAATGCCATCAGGGAATACAGTGGCCATGAAAGGGTGCACATGGTCTGCAACAATGCTCAGGTAGGTGGTAAATTACAAAGTAATATCCACATGAATGGCAGGACCCAAGGTTCACCAGCAGAACATTGCCAAAAGCATCACACTGTTTTGACAAGTTTTGACAAGTGCTGCATCTTTAAGTGTGTGATGTCTCTTTCTTTCCTCTGTTTTTCACTTGACAGTCATGAGTCAAACCACTTGTAAGTCTCTAAAAGAAACATGGCTGATTACACAATGGTTTCGACAAGCACCTCTAGAATGTGCAGTCTAACCAGAGTGTCATCATATAGGAAGTGGAGATTGTTGTAGAGAACTGTTGTTCAGAGAGAGTTAATTGTCACCAAAACAGAACGGGTCACACCAGGCCCTGTGTTCAACTCTGTAAGTACAGTAAAGTTTACATTACTGTATTTCTAATGTACTGTAATCAATTTATTTATAAAACATTAAAGAGATGGAGGTCTGACCACATGAATATCTACCACTACCTTCAGTAGATGAGAGTACTCAGTACTACAACAAATACAAATAGTATTCACTGTACTGCAGTAATACAGTAATGTAAATTGTGCTGTAGTAATAGAGTAGCAATATTAACCTTACTGAACTTTGTGCTCATACCAAAACACAAAATCAGTTTTCACAGAGTAGTACACAGAACCAGGAATGAACCATTCTGTCTTGGTGACGAGTGACTCTCTCTGAAAAGTAGTTTCCCCTACTAACCTTTCTACTTCCTATATGATGAGTCTTGTTGAATAACGCTTCTTCACCATCATGCTGCCAAAATAGACATGAAATCTTCACAAGTAAAACATTGAGCAACCATTTTGTTTCAGTTAATGCAGAGTTGCAAAGAAAAAGTAATCTCTCAGACCAATATAAAAGGGATTAAGATGGGCCAAAGAACAGTCACCTCTCCACTGTTGACACTGAAACTGGTGTTTTTCGGGTTTTATTAAATTAAGCTGCCAGTTCAGGACATGTAAGACACTAATGTATTTGTTGGTTTAGTTGTGCTCCATGTGGCTTCCCAATCTGATTTATTCTGATTAGAGCCAGTTTGCGCTATTTTGAGAGGGGAGTAGTACACAGCTTTGTTGGAGATCTTCAGTTTCTTGGCAGTTTCTTGCATGGAATTGCCTTTATGTCTCCGAACAAATAATACTGATGCGTTTCAAAAGAAATGTATTTGTTTCTGCATAACAAACACTGATGCTCCAGATAGTGTACTAGTTTACAGAAGGCCAGTTTTATTGCTTTTTTTATCTGCACAATTGTTTTCAGCAGTTCTAACATAATTGCAGAAGGCTTTTCTAATGAACATCTAACTTTTTAAAATGATTAACTTGGATTAGCAAATACAAAGCACCACTGGAACGCATGGTTGCTGATGGGCCTCTGTACAACAATGTAGCTATTCCATAAACAATCTGATGTCGGATGTGTTTTAATTGCCCAATATGCTTTTCTTTCAGAAACAAAGAAATTGTTGTGACCCCAAACTTAAAAATTGCAGTTTGTGTCAGTGTGTGTGTTTGTGTGACTGTGGGCCTGACAGCAGAAGTGCCTCTAGGTATCTCTATGTGTATTTCTGTTAAAGCATCCACAATCAGAGGCAGCCTGTAAGTTACTCTGGTTTGCCTTTGGTTTTGTGCTCCATTGTATGCTGTGTTCTGTCAGTTCATGTATGTGTGTGCTGCTTTAGTCTCTATTATATTGTTGTAGTTGTTGTTGTTTTAAAGCTGTTGCCAGTGGCTTCTCTATTATTTTGTTTGCCCTCTGCTCCTCGTTTCCTGCCTTCCCTGGAAGGTGACAGTGTGTCTTGATGGTAGCATCTGTATATATTAATATTCCCTCCAGGTTCTCTGGAATCTATCTCTCTGTCCTGACTGCTGTGCGGTCTACTGGTGGTGTCTCCATTTCTACTGGTGAGACACTTGTTAGAAATCAGCCATGTCGTATTGTGGTAGTAATAATAACTTGCGTACTCGGTTGTCAAGGGAGAGAGTATTCAATGTTTATTGCAGCATATTGATAGTCTATTAGCACATGATGTTACAGGCTCAAACTCTTCCCTACTCTCTTTGTCTCTCTCTTCTCTCTCAACTGGAATGTGGGGTACAAGCTGTTAAATACCTTGAGGGGTGTGTTTACCTAGCAAAGCCAAGACACTAACCCCCACACCAAATGGTCTATGTAAACATTCCTGTGGTTACCAGAGCCCAACCACAGGGCGAATCTTAACTTTCTGTTATTCTCAACATCTAGGCACAATCACTTCTAATGAACCATACATTCATATTGTAGTTGTTAATGCTCAGATCCTACACACTGCAGGGATGGAGGTGAGGACTTTCTCCTTTTATTCATGCTCATATCACTGTTAATGGTTGAATTAAATGGTTAATATGAAATATTAATAGACTTTTGCCCAGGGTCATCAATTTTTTATGAATGTATTTTGTTGGTGCTGTTTCTCAGAAAATATTAAACTAACCTGTTCGCAACTTCTGATACAGTTTTAAGATGTGTGAAATATGGTACTTAAGGTTTGTGTACAGTAGACTCGTCTCAAGACTAATTACAATTTGAAATCATTGATCAGACAGAATTATCCTCGTGATTTTTGTGATACATACCTTGCGAATTAAGCTGATTCTGATTATTAAAGTACAAACTCACTGACTTAGACATTTTTAAGGATTTTGTATTGTTTTACATTTTCACTTGACTGGTCGTGTGTGAACAAATTCTATTCATATAATGTGTGGTTTGTGTCAAGGTTGTGGAAGCAGGACTCAGGCTCAGAGACAAAGTTGTAGCAATCTATCTTTTAATGTGTCCAAAACAAAGACTCAACCGATGGCTTGGAGCAACAAACACCTATCTATCACATGTCCTGATATCATGTCTGTTTTGGCAGTGTGATGGTGAAGAGGCGTAATCTTACAAGACTCATCATATAGGAAGTAGAGGGGATATTAGGGGAAACTTTGAGAGAGTTACTCGTCACCAAGACAGGATGGTTCATTCCTGTTTCTGTGTTCTACTATGTGGGTTCTATTTTTATATTTGGTTTAAACACAAAGTGCATTAAGTTAATATTACTACAACACAGTTTACATTACTGTATTACTATTGTTCTGTATTTACTTAATGTCTTTGTTGTAGTACTGAATCCCCTCATCTACTGTGGTCACTCTCAAGATAATGGTAGATAATCATTCATTTGATCAGACCTCAATCTCTCTGTGCTTCATCCTCTTTGTCTCTGTCACAACCTTTCCTTTCTTGTGTCTATTTTAATAAATAAGTGATTTTGATGTGTGTTTTAGTTAAGTCTAAATAATCTATGTTTTACTATATGTCTGACACTGAAGGTAATTGTGCTCTGATGGTTTTGTTTGTGTAGGTAAAATAAAGCCTGTAGTGACACTGAAGCCCAACAGTCCAATATTCACTGGAGAGACTGTCACTATCAGATGTGTCATATAAGGAGGAGACCCTGACTGGGTATATGACTTTTATAAGGACGATTATCCAGAATCAGTCCTGTTTACACATCTGATAGTAGTGAATAAAGGTGTATGAGAAAAGACAGATGTGTCGAATATGATTCAGAGTGGAGTGATGCAGTCAAACTGACAGTGTTTGGTAAGTTTCTATTTTTATCCCTGTTTCTCTAAAATGTATGTAAGGAAGCAGTTCAGCCGTTTCAGACACACCATTTGTTATTTCATTATAACTATGTGGAGCCCCATTGAAAACGTTATGCTCTCTGATATTACTGGACGTTTGTCTTTGAAGGGCTGAGAAAAAATGTACACAAACAATGAGGTTAAAGTATTCAAACATTGTTTAAAAAATGTCGGGTCACAGTGTGTACAGTAAATTCATGTAAATCAAGGTCTGGGTTTGTTATCGCCCCCTTCAGGGACCATTTCACATAAAAGGACAAAGGTCATTGGTCACTATTAAATAACAGAAAGCCTCAATGAGTCTTCAGTCTAATTCCTTTTCTCTTCTTCATCTCAACAATGTAATAGACATTGAACATATGTATGGCGTCATATAATGTACAAAGTGTAAAACACCTTAAATTATTTTACTGTAAACAAAACAAAAATACCATGTTAACAAAGATGACGAAGACTAGCTAACATTTTTTATAAAAGGTTTTCCAACCAATTATTAACCCGCCTTTAGGCTAATCATTATACAAATTTAAAACTAAAAACATTGCACTGCAAGAAATACTTGGACATATAGTATATTTTAAGAAACAGAACTTTGTTAAAATATATGAACAGGTTAGTTTGATATATGAAAAATAAACAGCAACAATAAAATATATTATATAAGAATATCTGACACTGGGCACAGTTTTAATGAACTGTTTCATTCAACCTTAAACTGTGAAAAAAATAAGCTGGATCAGTTGCTTATAGATCCACGGTAGGAAAGTCCTCACCTCCAGCCCTGCAATATTTCACCATCAGTATGATGGACACCAGTAGAAATGGAGACCCCACCAGTAGACCACACAGCAGTCTGGACAGAGAGATGGAGACAGGAGAACCTGGAGGGAATATTAATATACAGGCAATTACATACAGGTCACACACACACACACAGTCACACAAACACACAGTCACAGTCACACAAACATTCACACAGTCACACACACAGTCACACACACAGACACAGTCACACAGTCATAAAAACACCTTCCTACCTCTGACTGTCACCAAGCTTACTGGAGATTCAACTATATCAGATTTACACTGATAGAAACCTTCATCTGATTTTGATACTGTGGGGATGGTCATTTCTCTTGTCGTCTTACTACTAATGAGAACTCCATCTTTATAGAAATCAGTAGTGATGTTCGTGTTTGTTTGGTTGTATGTACACTGCAAAGTCACAGAGATTCCTTGAGTCAAAGGATGGGCTGGGCTGTCCAGGATCACAGCACCACCTGTGTAAAAGAAAAAAGGAATCATTCAGTTAAAAGATTTAACATCCTAACATACGTTAAAAACATTGGTCAACCTTGTCCTATGGACCTACCAGACACTGTGATGTTGACTGCATTACTGTACTGTCCTGATCCAGACTCACACCAGTACACTCCACTGTCCCCTGTGTGTGTGGAGGAGATGGTACATGTGGACCCTGTTATTGATCTCCAGTTAGGGGAACATCCTGACTCCACTCCTGTCTCTGTGTATCTCATCAGTCTCCATCCAGTAGAGTTTC
>JACXGJ010008209.1:0-27942 GCA_016801105.1 Esox niger | reverse complement strand
TGTTTTAACAGAGAAGGTGAACCCAGGTCTGGGTGTGTTTTAACAGAAAAGGTGAACCCAGGTCTGGGTGTGATTTAACAGAGAAGGTGAACCCAGTTCTGGGTCTCTACCTGTTTCTGGGCGGCTACTCTCTTCTGGTCTCTTTTCCTCCAGGCTGGGTCATGGATGTGGTGGAACGTTTTATACCCTGTCTTTATTCCACTGGGCCGGAAAAGCTGGAAAACATAAGACGACAACTTCAACACTCATCCAATTATTCATACTAATTTATTATTTTCAGTTTTTACTCGTCATCAGGACAGATCATTTTTAGGACATTTCCAACTGGTCAAATGAATAATCAGTGAAAAGGTCTGACTTGGTAAACCTAGCCAGAGTTCCACAAATGGTTGTTCCCTCTGAGCCAAACTATGTTGATCTTGGCTCACGAGTAGTCCTGGTTTACCTGCAATCCAGCTGCTCTAAGTCTTCTGTAGAACTCGTCGTCTTCCCTTCCCCATCCCCAGAACCGGTTAGACATACCGTTGCACTTCAGCGAAACACACAGCATGAAACACATGACACATTTAAATCAACCGATAAACAATGTGAACAGACATTTGAATTATACAAAGTGAAGACCATTATTATTTGTAATTCATTTTTATTGACCAACCATGTGGTAATGCTGTTTGGTGAGCAGCAGGATTCCTCCCACGTATGTCTTGTAGTGGTAGAGGGGGTGCAGCTCTGGCGAGGCTACATGGAAAGGCCCCTCCTGTGGAAAGCCGTAGTCCAGAGCCTCATTCTGAGGTAACAGGTCCACATCGTGCATGGCGATGTAATCTGTGTCGTTCCCACTCTCCATGTAGCCCACATTGATGAGAGAGGCTCGGTTAAATCTGTGGCAAGACACAAGTGAGACCTTAGCGCCAGGGTAATCAGCAATGGAGCACATATCCAAGCTAGCTTGCCTGTAATAACTCTCACAAAAACTCTCTTGAACTGGAGGCAAATTACATTAGACATTAACAAGGTTGATGTCGCACGCCGGACGACTAACAAGGCAACCTAACAACTCGCACCACTTACCGATAGTGGTCAACCTGGTTGATCACTAATATCTCATGCAGAATTTTCTTTCTGTTCAGGAAGGAGTGCATGAAGGGGACAAACACCAGCAGTTCCTCAAACCTCTCTCTGAAAGGGATAAGGAGGGCCAGCTTGTGAGGACCCCAGGACGGGTCTTCGGCAGCAGATGCCTGTTTCTCCGGGGGACAGGGCTGGCGGGGGAGACCACCGTCATCAATTAGCCGGACATCGCCCGTACAGCTGAGCTGGAGCCACAGAAGGGAGACCAGCACCAGGACCATACACAGGCCGAAGAGTTTGTAGACTGTGCATTTTCCGGACCAGAATCTGAAAGTACAATCACGAACCGAATACTCAGCAACGTTGAGACAAGTTAATCAATGTTATGCCGCACTTCAATCACAAAATGTTCGAGTGCCATGCAAATAAATGTGATAGGATTAGTTGGCAGGGGAGACAGGGTCAGTATTTCTTTTTTTATGACTTAGTGCTTAGGATTGTGGTGCACACAAATGATAAACACCTGTAAAACCAAACTCAAACACACTTCCTGTATACAATGTTGGCATCACTAGATAAGAAGGAATGCAAAAACTACTATCATGCAATTTCACCAGCATACTAAAATATATGCACCGACAATATCCCGCACACTTCTGCTGCAGTCAACTAGCCTACTCACCTATTAGCGTCTTCTGGGTGAGGTACTTTTTGGACATTTCTTTGAAGTTGCGCAGTACAAAAATATGAAATATTTGAACAACCTTAAACATCTGAACTTTTTCAATGGTCTGAAGAACAGACCAGTGCTGGATTTCCTATCCACTAAGAGTACTTGAGAAGCAACCCTGATTCACTGCACTCCCATTTCCTCTGGCAAAATAATAGTCTTACTGGCAAAATGCAAATTAGAGGGTACTCCAGTCCAGGTGTTCTCAGTGCAGGATAAAATTCAGTAGGTTGGAAAGTAACCAAAAACGTCTGGGAACCACTGATATACTAGTATGTACTGATGCAAGAGCCAGGGAATGATGCTTTTCTGCTGTATTGTGGTGGTTAGTCACCTACTACATAGTACTACTACTACATAGTAGTAGGTTGCTAACAATGAACAACGATTACTACCATGCCAATGTAATGCATAGCCGTTTCATCGTCTAGACCAGCGCAGTTTGGATACTATACATCTTAGCATTAAAGCTACCGTTCATATCTTACCTTCTGTCTTCTTTGAAATAGAGGACCGGTTTTCTTCGTGATGAATACATCATTTTCAAAGTTAGCAAATGATAACCCGTTTTGAAGATTGCACCAAAACGCAGTATTGCTAATGCCCAGATATTGACATGAGCTACTCATGAAACAGAGAATGTTTTCGTTGCCATGAGGATTATAATATCGAGCTGCATTTTCCCAGACTTTCTCCTTTGCAGTCGGATTTTAATGGACCCCTCATATTTTTTGTTGTATTCTATCCCGAAATATCACATCACGCGTTTTTGAACTGCGCGTGAACTACCATGCCAATTTTTTGCATTATATTAGTAAAGCTTTGTCTTGACGCTGGCTAATAACAGCGAGCAACATAGCTATTCACTTCTAGGTGGCCGGCTCTCGGGTGTACACGTAGCAACATAGCGGAGCAAGGGAAATGTTGTTCCTACCGCACAGTACACCCTGTGGATTTCGGGAAACAAGAAAACGATTGTAACATAGCTAATAAACATTTACAAAAACGGACTATTAACACACCGTTTGCGACACTACCATATAAAAAATACGTAGATATAACTTCGTTATTTTTGCTAAAACACGTCTAGACAATTTCTCACGAAAATATGACAACCCCAACAATATCCGTCTAAGATAGTGCTCCGCAGGAAACATTAAATGACGAAACGTTCCTAGATACACTGCTCAAAACAATTAAGGGAATATTTAATCATCGCAGTATAACACAAGTCAGATAAACTTCAGGGATATCAATCTGCCCAGTTAAAAAGCATAAGCAATTGTGAATCAATGTCACTGTTTTGGTGCAAATGAAAGTGATAACAGGTGCACTTGAGAGGCAACAGCAAGACAACCCGAAAAAGGGTGTGTGCAAGTTTCTGACCAAACTGTCAGAAACAGACTCCGTGAGGGTGGCATGAGGGCCCGATGTCCTCTAGTGGGACCTGTGCTCACAGCACTGTGCAGCTCCATTGGCAATTGCCAGAGACCTCCAGAATTGGCATGTCTGCCATGGGTGCCTCATTCTCTTCCCAGGTGAGAGCAGGTATGACAGACGTGAAAGTGTCTGGAGATGCCACGGTGAACCAGTCTGGCGGTGGGTCAGCGATGGTCTGGGATGGCATATCCTTGGACGGTCACACAGACCACATGCTAGGCAAAGGTACCCTGACTGCTGTTAGGTACCGGCATGAAAAACTCAGACCCATCGTCAGACCTTCCGCTGGTGCAGTGGGCACAGGGTTCCTGCTGATGCAGGACAATGCCCAAGACCAGAGTGTCCAGAGTGTGTATGCAGATTAAGGCAAAGATTCCATTGACTGGATCTCACATTCCCCAGACCTGAATCCAATTCAGAATCTCTGGGATGTTTCGTTTGTACCGGTGCATCCAACGCCGCAAAGTAGCACCACAGACTGTCCAGGAGCTCCCGATGCCCATCCACAAACCCAGATGTTGTCAGGAGTGGCATGTGGGTGTATATCATTATGAGTTGCCAAACGGGCCAGCCTTCGCTCCCTACATGCATCAATGATCCTTGGCCGCCCATGACCGCTTTTCCTTCCTTGGACCACTTGACCACAGCAGACCAGGAACACCCCACAAGGGCTACAGTTTTGGAGATGCTCTGACCCAGTCGTCTTGACATCACAATTTGGCCCTGGTCAAAGTCACTCAGAGCCTCACACTTGCCCATTTTTTCTGTTTCTAACACATCAATTCTGAGAAAAGAATGTTTACTTGCCGCCTAATATATCCCACCCACTGACACTTAAGTGTTATTCACTTAACATAAATATATATATAAATGACTAGAAAAATAAAATGGACAATTTGGAGATATACAGTATGTGACTGTCCTTTTCATGCCCATGTGTTGGTGGTTTATTCAACATTATTCAAGCTGTCTAACCAAAGGTGACCAATCTTTATTTTTGTGTGCAATGTAGACCACATTTACAGAATCTATAAATAAAACCCCATGAAACCAAGCACACCTTCACCACTTATTTTAAAGTCAAACTCAGTAATTCAATGTAATGAAAACACGTTTTAAAAATACCTACAGATAATAAACGCACAAGTGTTCAAAGGCTTACACAAAAAAAAGCTGTTTCCAGGAAGATTACAAAGCAGGCCAATATCCTTTTTCTGAAATTGCTTCTTTTCACATGTAGACAATGAGAATGTCTATACCAGTGGATCTCAAATCCAGGCCTGGGGACCTAGTCTACTGCTGGTTCTGTTCACCTGGTGTCCCAGGTCTAAATGAGTCAATATTGAAAGGGCTAGAATGAAAACCAACCATACTTTCGGTCCCGAGGTCTGGAGTTGAGAACCACTATTCTGTACTGTATGATGAGACATAAAGCAAAATGTTATCTGGAACAGTGGTTTATTTAATTACTTTGTAACTCTACCTGAGTATTTGCAAACAGGACAAATGGACCAAAGTAAAAAACAAACAAAAATAAAGCCAGTGACTGTAGTGGGACCCTATTTTCTGAAATAATACACACATTTAAGAAAAAGAAGTGCACTATGTAGGCAACAGGGTGCCATTGCAGAAAATCCCATAATTTGCATTAAAATTTAGTAATTGTTTTTTTGATCAGATCTTATTCATAACTGATCTGCTTGAAGTGAAAAGAGTACATGTCATTGGTCACATTTGTGGAAAGAAAACAATATTGGGCCCTGTGTATAAATACAGCCTTAGATGTCCTGTATACAGGGAATTGAAGCATCATCAACAAGATTTGGGGTCAATACCATATAAATTCAGAAAATAATCGAGTTAGATAAAATGTTGTCTTGAAATAGAATTGACCTCAACCATGTCATCAACATCACTTAAAATCACACCGTTTGCAAATATTCATTTGACCGCCATTAAGCCAGTGGATTGTGATAGCATAGGATCCTTTGCAGTGTTTTCTGTATATTAGGCGAAAACTGAACGGTCTTGGTTTTTTACAACAGATGCATAACCTGTATTCCATGTGACTATCTGATCCGTTGTGGGATTACACTGAAACGCCACTCAGACCCCAAGCACCACCTCTAAATCTAAACATCGTCTCAGTTTCCTGCTTCATAAATTGACCATGGAATAGACAGACATGTGGGCAGCTTCGGAAACGGTACATTCGGTTATAGCGCATGACTTAACAGAAAGTCGAGGAAGTAGTGGACTACATAGGCAACCAGGTGCCATTTCAAACAAAGCAGGATCACAAATGTAAAGATTCAGATTTTATATTTTGCATATTCTGGAGCTCATTCAGTTTCTAAACGTGTAGACCCCTACTTACAGAACAAACAATAATTGGAAAAATACATTAGTGGTCAAAAGTTTGGACACGCTAATTCAAGTGAATGGGTAAATGTGTCCAAACTTTTGACTGGTACAGTGCATCAGGGATTGAAACGGGCATTCATCTGAAGCTAAATAAAACAGGAATTAGTATGCACACAAGACCAAAAATATGTTTCATATATCAAATGAATAGTCACCCTTTCTGTCGTATAACTCTAAACCAAAATAGAGAATCTCTCTCTGACAGTAACAAAAAACCCATTAAAAAGAAAGTACAGAGGAAAAACATTGTCTAATCTTTCTGAAAACAGCAATTTTGAATGATGAGATTCAGCCAGGTACAAGTCTATGACTGGAATTCTAGTCTCACACATTACTGCAGAAATAAGTTACGGTGGTTAAGGGGCACGAAATATAGGGGTGGTCAAATTCAAAGAAGACATTTAATAACATCATGTGATGCGAAGTGAGACAGTATTAAATGATGATTTAACTCAGTCCAAAAGCAAACCCGTTTTCAGGACAAAATAAATGTGGCAAAGGAAACAAATTAAACTGCAGACAGTTCTCTTCCAGAAACATAGTTTGGGCATATCAAAGCCACAAAGGGTCTTAAAATCCAAAGCAGAGCCCTCTCATAAGGAGATTGGATGGTTTTCAAAGATGTTGACCTCCCCAGTCAACACATGTACCTTCTGGGAGCCCACACACCTGACTGATGTTGGAGTACTGCATTCAGACCGAGGTTTGGGGGGTTCCGTCATCAATTCAGAAAGTTAATTCCAATTCAATTGATGAATTAAAAAAGCCTCATAAAAACAATGGGGCAGTTTTCTAATAAATAACAGAGTGAAAATTCACTTCTTGAATTTACAGATTTCGAAAACGAATTGACCCCCCCAACCCGGACTCAGACAAACAATAAAATTTGAGTGCATTCTACACTAATTTCTTGGCCTCAAAGAAACTCTTGAGGTGTCTCATCTGCCAGAAGCCAATAGCCACCAGGATCAATGTCTGAACGATGGACCACCACAGAACTCTCTGGTTGGTGCTCTCACTGGTCTGTCTGAAGCGCTCCTCGCGATACTGAAAGACATGGCAAAAAAGTAAGGAGCAGAAATTGAATCTGGCCAACTGGTCTTTGACTAATCTTACAAGCTTTCCCTATCTTTTGAAAAGTTTTCTCTAAAATCAACATTAGGCGCAATTCGTCTCTTCCTCTGCCATCATGGTCGACTCACCCTCTGGTAGTTCTGCTCCTTCTGGATCTGATCCACCTGCTCCACCAGTTGTCTCACTCTTAGCTGCAACTCAGTCAGCTTGTCTTTGGCGGCAATCTCGGCATAGTTATTGGTGTGTTCTCCCACTTGAATGTCAAGGTGTACTCTCTGAACAGAAATAGATGGTTCAGTCACAAAAAAGTCACAGTGTTATAATCTTCTACTCCAACTGCATGTTTTCGGTAAGCACATTAATAAGAGAGAATTGCAAAACAATTCTATGATTGACTTCCCTATTTGATTAGTCTAACTGCTGTTGGAGATCCTTCCTTGGCAATGGAAATATTGAAGGGTTTAAACATTTTGCTAGGCGCATTCGATCCCTCCGCTTGCCTACTGTGTCGGGTTCTCATGAATAACTTAATGTACAAGAGCTAAGAAAAAGGTTTGTTGATAACAAACGCAACAACAATTAAAGCTCCAGAAAGAATTAAGAGACCACTGCACCTTTAACTTTCCAAAAAAGTCCAAAAGGTAGGTTTTGAGTGAGGAACAGAAGAGATAAAATTAAGAGACCACTGCAAATTGCAATAATATCTTTTTCAACTTTATTAGAAAGAAAAGAAAAATGTGCAGTGGTCTCTATTTTTCCAGAGCTGTATATCTTAAACTATTAAGCTATTTACAAATTCTTTATAAAACTTGCATATATAAACAACACAGCCTAAATAATTTTTTTTCTCTTTTCAAACTACAAAAAATAAATAACCATCATATGAATTCTTTATAACACTTAAACAAATCTTGCATTTCCTACAACTGACTGCAGTAGACATTTAGGTCTACTGGCCCACCAATATCATTTAGTCTAAAACTAAAGAACTGCCAAACAAGCAAGAACATTTTTATTGAACACAGAGTCGAACAATTTCCCCCCCATCTCTCTTTTATGATTTTAAAATAAAGCAGTATATTACGTTGAGCAAAAGAGTTGGACAACATCCCCATGTAACTAATTAAAAAACAACATAAGTCAAAGTAGCCCTATTTGTTTTCGAAGGGTTACCTTATAATTTGTCTGATAATTTTCATGTATAGCATACAAGACAATACAATACAATGCCATGTCTAAGCTATCAAATTCATTATTGTGCAATATGACAAAATAAGGCCTTCTCCAGTTTAATTGTTTTAAACGTTCTATATAAGAATGCAATAACATTCTCCAATGTAATTTATGTTTGTTCTGTAGCTTTTTTAACGAGTTAATGTTTGTGTAATGTGTTAATACATTATGTTATTCATGCCACTTTACCCCTCCATGGGCACCTGCGGTTTCCATCGATGAAAAAGAATGACATCGACTGTCAACAATGTTTGGACAGATATTTGGGATGTGTAAATCAAGACTTTGTCCAGCTCTAATACTTACAAGCATTCCCCCGGCAAAGAGGGAGAACTTGGACGAGTTGGAGTGGAGGCAGATCTGATGTTCTCCGGGGGTGTGAGAGGTGAAGGTGAATCTTCCCTCAGAGCCATACTGACGAGACAGGATTACCTAAAGTCCAGACACGAAATAATACATTCACTTTCAATTTCCAAGGCTGGGTAGGTGCACAAACACTGTGACCACTGATGAAAAAGGAATTTATAAAATAAATCTGATTGATACATGCATGAAATGTATTCTCCCAGGCTTATCTGGAAGACTACCATTTGATGAAGGGAAATATATATTTTTTTGCAGAGCAGCCTCCTACCTTCTCATCTGGGTCTTTCACCTCAACAAACATCCCCAGACCTTGTGTGGCAGGAAGGTATTCTTCTTTCTGCTTGTCGTACAACTGTGTACGATAGTTTCCTAAACAGTGGACATTTTGTTTACAAAAGCCAGACAAATATTGCTACTACACGTCGTACTATCACACGAAAACCCGGGGGGTCAAACTGTTAGAGGTCCAGGGGTTGTTTCAGAGCAGGAACTACAGTTGAATCCGGAAATTGACGTCGAAATCAATGTTAAGACAGTAAAATACGACAAACATTACCTAATATTACAGTCAAATGTCAAGCGTACGCATAAAGTATTCAGAAGGTGATAGCTGTACCAACAGGACCGGTGTCTGCTGGTAGATAGCGAAATATTATATTTAACTAGTTGCTATCCTGCATGAGTAGATAGCAGGTCAGAAAAGTGTCAACTGAATTAATAAATAATACATTTGCTTGAAGCGACCTGCACATATAGTTGTAAAGTGGGCTTGCTAGACAACTTCTGTACCCTGCAAGCGTCCATGCGAACTTAGAAGCAAACTTGACGACTAAAGAGTTAGTTATCAACAAGCTAGCAAAGTAGCCTTTAGCTGACTTCCTAATGCTTGCTAACATAGCAATGTCAATGAAAACAACAACAGCATGCTTCTCACCAATGATCATCGTTTCATCAGGAATTTCCTCTATAAAGCATTTCTTCTCAGTCTCCCCAATGTGAAAGTACAGCGAGGAGACGAAAGTGTAAAAAACATTCAAAAGCAAAACTGACAACACACAAGACTGCATTTTAACTGCCACCATCTTCCAGCCGGTGATAGACGAAGGACGATGTTGCGATCTGAGTCTGCGCAGACACCAATGCCACGTAAACTATCGCTCGCTATCGTCCAATCAACACTCGAGCTAGACTTCTGGTTATTGTAGTTTTATCCTTTTATTCTTATCCTTTCAGATAGTGACGACAACTTTCACACTACAAACACAAGAAATTCAGGTTTCTAATCGACAATGCTAGAGAGAAAAAAAAGATTATAAAGATAATAAAAAAGATAGTTAATGATAACAAACAATAATAACAAGTTTTTAAACAGGACATAGTATTTGTCTTGCTTCAGGAAAGTCCATGTATGACTAATAGTAGGTGAATTAACAAGTGTCTGTATCCTTGATTCGACACCATGACCGTTTTCTTATCTCCTCCCAGTAGGCTGATGGCTTGTTTAATGGTTATTATGTCTGTCAGGTGTTGTTAGTGTAATAAGGGCAATGTGCTGTTGCTAATAGTCAAGCTTCCTTCCCTGACAGGTTTTTAGTCCCCACACTGGGTGTGATCACGTGGTCTGCTGCCACACAACACCTCCTTAACAACGTTTGCAACATTTCAAGTAATCTGTGAAGAGTGCTTAGGTATACGGTATTAACACCATTACACTGACCCCCTTCTATACTCGCTACACAACAAGCTACCCTGGCCGTTGTGCTGAGCCCAATTTACCGATCCGGGTCACGGCATTATTGTAACAGATGTCAGTGTGCTGTTGCTATCAGTCAAGCTTCCTCTGCTGACAGTTCGCCTGGCCTCAGACTGTGCGGGACCTTACAGTCGTCTACCATTTGAGCAATGCAAAAAGTTAGATAATCCCCACTGGCAACATTTCAAGCTGGCTGTGGAGTGAGCTTACAGTACATTCTTAACTCCTTTATAATACAGTTTGTGTAGTGCAGAGCCATAAAGTTGTAAGTAAACAGAAAGTAAAGCAACACTGGTTTCTAGAACAAATTCTGCAGATTATTAGTCAGATGTGGGGTTCTTTGGTTACATTTGGTCTGCTGAAGGACATACTGTCAAATTCTTTAAAACGCTGTTGGAGGCACCCTATGGTAGAGAAATTAACATTAATTTATTTTGTAACAGCTCAGGTGGACATTCCTGCTGTCAGCACGTAGCAACATAAAATAAGTGAAATGACAGTCAAAAAACAACTTGAACAAAACAACCTGCAAGGCATAAACGTAATACTGCAATAACAAAAAAGTCATAGGAAGTTTTTGGTCCCTTAAATTGCTGTTGAGCCCTGATCCCAATTACAGAAACTGAAGAATTTTGGACCGAATGATGGAAAAAAAAACTAACAATCCAAATGTGCTGTTGCGTATTCAGTAACTTTCCAACTATCCACAAGGGGTTTTTATGGCAGGGAAGTCAGTTCAGAAGTAATCTTACTGATATGTACTTGCTAGGTTGACCTGTAGTTGTCAGTAGAAACCAATAAACGTTCAGATGTCTTCAGTTGTTTTGTCTCCAAAGGGAGCGATATATGTCAAAGGCAAAGCCTTTGGACATACCAACAAACCCTCACAATTAGAAGAGACTTTGGAAATGATTATGTGCATTGATTTGGGGTTGTAAATACTTATCTAACCAACGGATATTTCAGACAAGGTAAGGAGTGTAAGTTACTGGTCCTGTAATGCTGTGGGGGATCAGGACTTCTGCCCTTATGGGGCATCACTGAGAATTCAATGAGTAACTTGAGATTATAACGCAATTACACATTTATTTGGTAAGCATTAAAGCAAAACAAAGGCAGTTAATGCTTGAACTTGGCAAATGGTTTTGGTCGTAAATTTTTTGTGGTCAAAGACATTGCTTTGAATGTGTTGCTTTTGAACAGAGACAATAGTTTGAAAACAGCATCTAGGTTACAGACATGACATAGTAGTCCCAGATGACTATGGGGAACATTTTTACAAAAAAAAAAAACCTGGCACAGAGCAGTTGCCATTACCAAACTGACACAGGACAAAAAAAGACTGTATAAGGCAACATAAGTAAATGATGGCAACATAAGTTAATTATATATTTCCAACAACATAACAGGCACTTACATTCACATATTGCAAAAACACCAAATGAAGTCCTCCCATATAGCAAAGCCATCTAGGTTTTTTGGATTGCTAAGGTGACCACCACAATTGAGGTTTGAGCAGTGACAGTGCTCCTAGCCTGGAAGCCCCAGCAGGTGATGGCCAGTATCACCAAGAGGGGAAGGCATCGTCAGCATAGATTTCCTGGTCTCTTGACACTCTAGTGGCATCCTGAGACAGCTGGCCTGCAAAGCTTGGCATTATCCTCCACTCCAATGAGTTGTGTATAAACATGGTCATCAATAACATTGATGTCAAAATTGGGGAAAGGAAGAAAGAGGTAACATTTCTAGATTGACCTTACTTTTACATAGAGGGAGAAAAAGCAAGTACTTAAAAAAAATCTGAATAATGTTGTTGTAATACACTGCTTTCAAGATTTTATCCACCCAGTTTATTTCACACATTAGAAGACACAATGTTTTCATTTGGAGACCAGCTTTATTGAGTAAGACAGGGTGCCTAAAAAATGGCCTTGTCTAGTTTGAGTCATTCAATCACAGTAGATATTTCCACTCAAATATCATTGTGTATTGCAGCCACTAATGGTAAACACTTCATGGAGAATCGTCAAAAATAAAATATCAATGGATCTAATGCAAGTTTGGAAAGGTGCAATCTCACAGTAGACGTGTACAACTTTCAGTAGGCTTTCCCAAATGAGAATGTGCCCTAATTCCTGTCAGCACATGTGGTATTTTAACATGAAAAAGTAGAATTAGGCTAACTATTCCAAATGAGTAACCAAATTATTCTTCCTAAAGCGGCCTCTGACTGTGGTGGTTGTAATGCCTATAAGCATTTAAAATGTATTTTCCAAAGTCAAAGACACACACGGAGAGAAATTTTCCAGATAAGGTTACCTCAGCATTTCAGAATCAGAAGAGAAAGCAGCAATAATTTTCAGTCTACAGTCAAGATAAGTCAAGAGTTAAAAAAGTAAAAACAATCTTACACACATGTAAACTAACGCAATCAGAAAACCAAGGTTAAAAATGCGAAATAAGAGGGGAAAATATCATAATTATACAGATTTAAAAAAGATAATCTTAGTTATCAAATCAGTGTTTTGCATATTGATCAAAATAAAAATCTACCACCACTGTCACCTGTATGAATGCAAAAAAAAACAAGAACAGGTGAATAAAAAAAAAGGTCAAACTGCCTCCATCCAAAAGGTCATAATAATATGGTAGTAACCATGGTAACCAGTCAGTCACAAACATGGTAGTAACCATTAGTCATGGTGACCTCAAAAACATTGGAAGATACCACGAATTACTTGTCGCAGTGCTTTAACGGATATAAACATTTTTACAATCCTTAGAAAATTCACATTGGATGTTTTGTTGAATGTGTTCTTTGCAATAGTTCATTTTATGAAGATCTCACATGGAAACATGTGAGATCTCAGTAAAACCTCTTGTTTCTTTCCTGGCGCTTCTGAAAGACTACAGCCCCTACAACACCACAAACAACAATTCCCAGGAGTGCACAGAGCAGAAGTAGGAATACCTTCCAGCCAGTGAGAGGTGTGCTACGGAAATTACCAGTGGGGTCGTCAATGTTGTCTGTGAATGAGAAAACAGCAGAAACATGAACAATATTCAACTCTAATTCTAATATATTCATTGACATACTGTACACATAATCTGCATTAAGATGACACAACGTTAGGTTTTTAAACAGAATGACATCTTCACCAAATAAAATCTATTTACCTTTGGGTGACTTTAGCAGGCTAACACTTGGCTCAATCTTGGTCCAGTCCAGGTTGTCCTCATCTGGTGTGTGCTCGACCATCAGCTGGTACATTTTCATTGAGATGATGTCGTGGTTATCTGTGCAATGGGTAATACACTGTGGTAAATGAACCAGCATACATCGACAGAGGTTTAACTTCTGCATACATAAGAATGTAATCATGGTCAGTCAATATTGTTTTCAGTGTGCAGTTTTTACATCACATTTATTTTAATGAGACATCATTCCATTGACGTTGTTTAGCAGATACTTATCCGAAGAGACTACTGACATCTAACTTGTCATACTTGTCATAATTGCCCCGCGTGGGAATTGAACCCACAATGCCAGGCGGTAGTGTGTGGAGTACTTGTACATGATGCCAACATACCTGAGAGATCCCCTGTAGCAGCAGAAGCTCCGAAGTAGTACCCTGTGGGAAGGCGGACGCCCCCAATGTCAATGCATTCTTTCCATTCATTCTTATCATCAATGTCCACCATTACCTGTAAAAAAATTCAAAAGTTTTGTATTCATAAGCGGTGCATATCAGCTCTTACTTTCATTCATGTGCCATTTTCTTTGCTTTTCTACCATGGAACCATTTTCCCCAGACTGAGCCAAGTCCAGGGGATCAAGTAAACTCCACTGAAAATGCTTCTAGGTCCAGAATTAAACCAGAACTATTGGTGATAACAATGGAAAGACCCATACTGTAAGTCTGCCCTTGGAGTATCGGATAGCCAGGTAGGTGTCATGGTCCTTGTTCCTGATCTCCGAGGAACAGCCTCCAAGTTCAGCATTCCGTCCATCTTTCCCATGGTCGTATGGCAGGGAGCCATTATTCACCATGGCAGAGATGTAGGGGAAGGAACGCTACAAAGGACAGGAACATGACACAGATTTAGAAAACATTACATTTCTATCAGTGTAACCCTCTAATCAAGGGCTACAAGAACAGAAAACTAGCAGGCTCTGGCCCTTGGAGAAGCAGAGTTGAAATCCCCTGGTATAACAATAGTAATGACACATTTATTCAGCCTAACTCCTCAATTACAAATCAAAGCAAAAACATTCGCACATGCATCTTATAATAATCTGTCCCCACATTGCTGCACAACTCAGGCAATTTAACAACTAAAATATGGGGTGAAAGGAGCTTAACATGTTGCTGTTTATTGTACAGCAAAAAAGAAGTGATCTCAGACAGCAGCAAGACAACTCAAAAGCTTCATACAACATAATATCACACGGGAAAAAAACATCACACTCAGACCTTTCAACCATAGTGAAATGAGACACATGAGAAGGAGAATCGATCGGGCAGCATCAACTCACGTCAGCCGCCTCATCGTTAGGGTACGTGTCTACAAAAAGGGCGAGGCCATGGAACTTAGCATTGCTGCCAAACACAGGCCCTGCAATGAAAGAATCGAGTCAAGTAAAAACAGAAAGACGCGGCACTTACATCCATCCCATGGAGATCATTGCGGAAGGTGTCCACAAATATAGCCAGGCCAACAAAATGATCTTGGTTTCCAAAGACTGGGCCTAAATGGAGGCAAAAGGCGAGATATTGAGCACACGACTAAGGCCTCAAGTTCTTACGGTGAATGAGACCCAGTTCTACCACTCCCACCACTACACATACTGGCCAGCACCTTTTGGGAGTCTTAAGCAATATTTTATTTAGGGGCACCTCTCCCACAGCAATCTGCGGCCCCCTAGCGTTTGGGGGCCCTAACCAACCACTTACGTCGCTTATGCCTAAATCCGGCCCTGCTGGCTGTACTGGAAAAGTTTTGTAATGTATTGTGAAATAGGGAAGTAAATTTAGTTATTTTGTCAAGGTGATGCATTACCTGGGTGCAGCCTGTCTTTGGTGTACCAGATAGCAATGCCATCTCCATGAAGATTCTTTTTCCCAGACCCGTGTATCTTATACTGGATATGCATCTCCCAGTCCTTCAGATAAACAGGCTACAAAGAAAAGGTTCAAGACAACACATCATTAATAGAACTATGAATTGGACCAATTCAATTAGGGCATTTGAGTGTGCAGCAGACTTTATGTATCTTCTTGTAACGGCATACAATTAATAGTAAACTAGGTCCTTACTGACCACAGTGTTCCAAATGGATCCTTGTTTACTTCTCTCATCAGGTGTGAGGCGTACATATGAGCTGGTCACTAGTGTGCTTCCCCAGAAATCCCACTGACTGGATGGACTGCTTCCAACACCTGTACAACATTTTGTCAAGCAGGATTTCAGGGTCGAGAGGAACGTAAATAATTCAGTGTAGTGTAATTTATACAGTGCCACCTTAGCCCAGAGCCTTCGAATCTATGCCCACCTCTGAACGTATTACACTTACAAAACAACGATGTTGCTTATCAGCTGTGTACAGCATTACTCCAACTAGCCAAAAAAAAGTAACTAGCAGGCTAGCTGAAGTTTCTGTTAAACACATAACTACCTTGTACTTTATTCCTTGCTTTATAGTGCCAACCGATCCACGCAGTTGACGTTCCTACTAGCTGATACGATTAAGGGCAAGAAATGTAACGTTTACGTCACCTAGCTAATATTATCACCGGACATTACTCACCCTGGTAAGGTTTCATGAGCGAATGCTCTCGCTTCAAGTGCTCTGCGTTGCCGTCTGTTATATCACATTGTACATAAGTAAAGTGAAGCAATAGAAAAAGCAGTGGTGTCCTAATAAATGTACCAAAACCACTCATTCTGCCAACTCGGACTCCGCAAGACATAAACAGAACAATTCTAATTATTTCTGACGCCATAGATCCGGGATGACCTTATTCTTGTTCCGGGTACGAAACGGTAAACAACTGGTTCATATTTGTAATCATATTTGTCTTTATTTATTATTCTATAAACATTTAGTATAACATTTAATTATATTCATTAAAATCCCTATATATAAAACAAAATGTGATCACAGTCTTCCACATCTCCAGCATTAATGTGTTTGGTTGCTTTTGTGCACGGTACCACGGACACTTTCTACTTCACATGTTGTTGTACGGACTTATTTAATAGTTGGCAAAACTACTATAGCCAATGATAGACGAGCACATCGTTTTTGTGCTAGGTCAAGACTGACAGACTATAGCATGGTTTTATTACTAGCAGATTTGATTAGTGTACTGGTTTAAACAAACATACTACAACCTCAAAATGATTCAAACTATAATTTTGATTTAATGGACCAACAGTTCTTACAGGTATAGCCCTATTAGAACGAGTGATGACATTTATCCAGCCCGATCACTCAATTATGTACAGGAAAAGCGTGGAGAAAATGCTACGGTGTTGTTTTTGCGGATCGTAGTTTGAGACTTCCCTGCTTAAAGAGTGATATCTAATCTACCTATTCATAGCACATTAATTTTGCTTTCCAGCTAAGACAACAATCAAACGACAGTTTTGAAGTGCAAAAGAGTTGTTGAAACTAGGGTTATGTGTTTACAAATGCAGTGTGTGTCATTAGATTTTACACAAACCAACAACTGCAAGAGAATGAGTTAGCCAATTTTGTTGTTCTGTTTCCTGTTTACAACGTTGCAAATGGCGAAACACATGTGTCCACTGGATGGAGCCACTTCATCTGGTTATGTTGATCTGTAGCGTGTCCTATGCATTGGTCCATCACAAGAGTGTCAGAGAGGTTTGATTTGTTTCACCTCTCACGCTGCCTGGGATTTTAAACGCTAAATCCACTTCTTTCACAATTAATCCCACCCCTACTATTAACTCTGAAAGATAAAATCACTAACAAGTTTGGATTCCCCTTGAAAGTAATGTTTACTGATTGTTACTGTGAAGGGAAAGTTACAGAAAAATCAAGTGACCTGTTTAGATGACTATTTCATCATGCCAGTTGTAAAAAAAAAGAAAAGAAACGCAATCGGAAGCAGGACTAAATTGTAATGCTAGGTGTAGCCCAAAAATGTTTAATTAATGGACCAATGTGTCGGATGCCTAGCAGCTTGTCTTTAGGAGAGCTCATGCATATGGGAAGATGTTAACCCCCCCATCCCCCTGCAATGCGTGCGCATAAACCTCCTATCCCTCATCACACAAATTAAAAGGAAGCCGTGCTCTCACCCCCTTAGCTCCACAAACAAAGGCTGGAGAGAATGTGAGAAAGATCTTTCACTTTAAATGAAAGCACCAAGCCCATCTGAACTCACTCCAACAGTGCAACCCCCACTGCAGTGCACTGACTACCGCTGGGACACCTGACACTAGACTCTTCTGGTTTTTGATACTGGACCAGGATAGGTCATCCACCTCTGTTGATTTCTGGGTGTTGGGACAGACATCCTTTAAGTACCCCAACACCAGGAATTCTGGGAGGGATGCAATGCAATATCCCTTATTACAAAAACATTTTGCATTTTGTGTAGGCTGATTAGTACCAAACGCTGCCCCTAATTTGTTTGATTTGGATTGAAATCTGACTGAGACAGCCTTGGGATACTGTGAAACATCAGCAAGTTGAGCAGTAATTATTACTTAGGCTCCTGTCAAATGTGCCCCAACAATAACCCCTATTTCAAAGTGAGTTCACTTTTAGTCCAGGGGTTGGCTTTATGACTGGAAGGTAATTGTGTTTTGGAAGCACCCGTATGAGAAATTTGAGTCGCTTTGAAGCACAGTACTGGCGTTATCCACTTGCATGATGAATAGCAGTCAGATCAAATTACCACAAAATCGGTTGATCAGAGTCATAGATCCCTGGAATAGAAACAACAGCTGAGAATTTTATCTTGTGAACAGAGTAAATATGTTACAAAATTAAAATTCATTTTTGAACTGTATTTGTTTTATTTAAGTTTAATTTAACAGTCATTTAAGAACAATTTTTTTGGCAAACCGGCCAGGCAGTAGGCAAAAGTCCTTGGGTATTGGGATAAGAAAAGAACAGACTGAAGACAAGTCACAGCACTAACAAAGACACATTAAAACCAAACACGTCGAGACACCACCAAACTACATTGAAACAAAGAACATAGTGATATCATTAAACTACATTGAAATCAAGGACTTAGAGAGGCACCACTAAACTACATTTAACCAAATACAGAGAAACACCACTAAGCTACATTAAAACCAAACCCATAGAGAGACATCACTTAACTACATTGAAACAAAAAACATAGAGAGGCATTTCTAAACTACATTAAACCAAACAGAGAAACACCAATAAGCTACATTAAACCAAACACAGAGAAACACCACTAAGCTACATTTAACCAAACACAGAGAAACCCCACTAAGCTACATTTAAACCAAACCCATAGAGAGACATCACTTAACTACATTGAAACAAAAAACATAGAGGCACCTCTGAACTACATTAAACCAAACAGAGAAACACCACTAAGCTACATTAAACCAAACACAGAGAAACACCACTAAGCTACATTAAACCAAACACACAGAAACACCACTAAGCTACATTAAAACCAAACACAGAGCAAACATCAAGAGGACAACGTGGCAGAACTACAGTGAACAGGCATCTCACATGAAGATGTTAAAATGAGCTTGGGATTGTGTCTTTAACAGTGGAAATTATGACGTAAGTAATTTATTTTATGGATACTTTTTTTGTTGATGGCAATCAGATTTCTATTATCTGCCTGCGTCAGCTTTTCATATACTTGTATCCCTGATCTAATCAAATATGTTTTTGTTTGAGCTCTTATTTTCATGCATCTATGAGAAGGTTACAGTGATTCTTAAATGTTTTCACCCCTTTGGACCTATACACACTTTATTGTTACAACATGAAAAAAAGTAATGACAAAGTGAAAAATGTCAAAATTATTATTGTTCTGAATTCATGACAAATGCAACCGGAAATAATTGATTGAGTTAGTATTAACCCTTTTAGTCAATATTCGCTAGAAGCACCTTTGATGGCAGTTACAGCCAGTCTATTTGGATAATTCACTACCAGCTTAGCACATCTGGACGCTACGATTTCTTCCCGAAAAATTGCTCAATCTGTGGATGGGAACCTGAAAAGACATTTCTTAACTATTTCCACATTCTCTCCGTTGGATAAAGACTAGGCTTTGACTTGACCACTGCAGGGCATTGACATTTTTGTTTTTATGCCACTGCAGTGTGGTTTGACTGTGTTTTGGGTCATTGTTATCCTGGATCTTCTCCCGTCTCAGGTCTGTTGCATACATATTTTCTTCCAGGGTTTCTCTGTAATTAGCTGCATACAGTTGGCTCTCTATCTTCATAAGCTTTCCAGGCCCTGACACAGATAAGCATCTCCATAGCATGATGCTGCCACCACCATGCTTCCCGGTAGGGATGGTATCCTGAGTGCAGTGTTAGGCTTGAGCTAAACATAACGAGCTCCTACATCTGCCTGGCCATTGACAGCCACAGCATTCCCCTCTCTTCAGTCATCACCAATCTGGGAGTGAAATTTAAACAGACTCTGTCTTTTAAGGCACACATTACACATGTCTGTAGAACATAATCTTTTCACTTTAAGAACATTTCCCACCTGAGACCTTCTCTGATGTAGAAATGTTGATCCATTCATATTGATGATGGGATGATGGGAAGGGAGGTCCAGAGGTGAGGTCCAATTCATATTGTTGATAGGATAATTTGCCAGCAAATTAAATTAATAAAATACAGCTCATTCAGAAGTGTTGCAATAATCCTGAGACAATCAAATTAATCTGCCCACATCACACCTCTCCTTGTTGAACTTCATTGGCTTTTAAAGCAGGCCTTAAGCCTAACATATATCAGTTGACCTGCCCTTCCCTTTAATCAAATTATACTGTCCTTTATTATATATTAATATTATATTTATAGTTTACTGTATTATCATTATAGTTCCTATTGTCTGTATATATATATTTATATATATATATATATATATATATGTATAAAATAAACAGTTTAACAGATGTTTTTGTTATTTGAAAATAATGAATGAATGAAATAAAAATAATAATGAATTCATGCAATAAATTATTATTATCCAACATGCGGTTGGTTCTTTAGAAAAACCTCATTCTTAAATTGGTTTGAATATCCCTTTATCTTTATGATGTTTTTGTCAGGAATTGTACGAATCAACTGTGTGACCTACAGATAAATTAATTTCACCTGAACTCACGTGAAACCCCTTAATTGCACACAGGTGGAATCGACACAACTAATTATGTGAGTTCTAAAGACTGTCTGGGGCACAAGGTCTCAAAGAGTGTCTTAATAGTCATAACACACTGTCATTGATAGTACGTAAAGAACAGCCTTCTTTGATGGAATGTCCTAGAACGTAGAACCCCCTGAATGAGCCGAGGGGATGTCATTGAAGGCTCATGAGAAGAGGAGTTGATCTGTAGAAACATTTCTGCGGAGCCACTTGTATCGTATTCTTCAGCCTCCATTTTAGTCAGCTGGGTCAAGGCGCTATCAGAATACTGTAAAAATGGACTGCTTGTTTCATATCTTCATTCGAAATACGTCAATGAACCATTTAAACAACAATTACTTACACACACAAAATGAATAGCACAATATTAATAATCAAAGAACACACTGTCCCATTGAAGATATTCGGTTCTTTTTAGTGTGTTTTATTTCATTGGCTCATCTGATGAAACAACCCGCTTTATCTTTCAGTGTCACAGTAACAAAGCCAAAAAAAACAAAACAGAAAAGAATCTTTACAAAAATAGAGCAGTGACATTTCTTTTGTCATTTCATTGGAGAAGTTGTGTGGTTGTTTGGTGTCGTTTTATCTGTTCATTTCAGAGTATAGAAAATGCACAGTATCGCTATAGCAAATATACAGTATATCAGTCAAGGCTGCAATATGCAACATAGTCCGTTTTCAGTGCTTGCTGCTTTCTGGCAACAAGGATCATGGTTGAGTCAAGTCAAACATTAATTTCAAATAATACGTTGTAAAAGATGAACCAGTAGTGAGAGCTATACAAATCAGTGACAGATGTGAGAAGAGTTCAATCAGAAGGAATCCTTCAATTTTTATGGACCTACCAACAAAAACAAACATATTGCACCTTGACACCTCAGTGAAAAATAGCTCTTTAGTGAGGGAAGAGCTAGTTCTTTATCTAAACAGGGTTATATTCATTAAGTCACACCGTAACAAAACATTTAACAAAAAAAAATACAAGCTTTTGTATTGGACAAGTTCAGGTAGTTCTTCATTGTTTTGGTCCGTTCCCCTCAATTTGGTGCATAATGAATACAACCCAGTACTCCACTCTGACTGTAATCATCTTTATAAACAACACAAGACTAAATCAAATAATAAACATGAATAGGAATGTAAATCAATATAAAAGCTGTACAAAGTTCACAAAAGGCTGGTTCTCTATAATTCTGTCTACAAAGTTTTGACATGGTACAGTGAGTCTGGTTAGATTGACATTGTTCACAAGTGATGCATTTGGTTACTAGTAGCGACAAGACATGTGGACGTCTACGAAACCCGTGGTTCTGATTGTAATGTGAGACTAGCTAGAGACAAGGTATCCGCTGTAAAGGTTAAGATAAGCATTTCAAGTGCCTAACAGATCTCTTATTTCAGATGGCTTCATACATCTACAGTGTTCAATTACATCAACTCTGGTATCTAAGCCTAAAATAATGAGACTCCGAACATAGAAAGCCCTTAGTAGTAAAACATTGTTCAAGTCTGAAAACGGCTGGGGACAAAAGGCACAAGCATAGATATATGTGGGTCGTTCCACCAATCAGTTGCCTTGTCTGAAGTGTTATCATGCCAAATGTGAGTGATTATACCTATTTTAACATTGGGTCAAAAAATCGAGAACTTCTGGAATTATGTTATGTTTCTATCATAACGTTATGTTTCTATCAAGTGCCAAATAGAATAACAGGGTTGACAACCATCTTAAAACAGCTTGAGGGGATTGAATGCTTGTTGTTCACGGCATAGTGACAACTGAATAAAAGCTCCTTTAAAAAAATTCCACAAATCACAATCTGTTTTCATACATTATTAATTAAGTGGATTGGTGCAGGAATAATCATTTCCATTATTAACCTACATTTTTATTTGCACCTTACAAAAAGGTCTCCTAGGAGTAAGCGAATTAGCACCCACTCAGTCATCCGGGAGAAGTGGAAGCAGCTTACCCACATTCACCCAACAATTTGAAAACAAATGTTCATAGGGGAAAAAACGTTTAATCTCAAACATAACGTCTGTCAAAGAAACGTGACTACAGCCTTACGGTGATGGGAACACATGAAGAAGTATTTGGATTGTGGATCTAACCCCCAAGTGGGTCAAATCCGCTTGGAAGTGATAGAGCTGATGTCAAAATGCTTGATAATGTAACAATTCTGACTCATTCAAATATACACGTGTGGTTTCCTAAAGGGCACTTGCTGAATATTATTTGTATATGCAATATTGATGCATAATTACAACATAAATCGGCAGAAAACCTTAGAAAGGCAACTCTCTTAGTGGAACAACCCATGTCTCCAATGTACTTATGTACACAGTCAAAGCACACAGCCAAAGAACAGGACCCAAAAGTCACATGGTTGCAGACTGAAATGTGATGTATCGAACTTTCATTACTTCACCTGTTCTACACAACAGAAAGAAATGACCTGTCAGGACCAACTGTGGTTATGTGCGCATTCTGTAACATTCCAACTAATTTCCTTCTGTTGGTGCCTCTAATGTAGATGTTGGGCCACCAAGACGCAAAGCAGCGAGGACCCCAGTGTCCCAGACGGGGAATCTGGATGTGTTTATTTTCCAGAGTCCCAACAGGAAGTAGAAGATTGGGAATGCAATGTTGGAAATGTGGGAAGCAATTACTGATGACAAGCTGCAGATGTGCTTCATCGTCCGCAAGGTCACAGATTCCAGCAGGATGCAAATGTTTAAAAGAGAGACTGAGTGTGTGTGTGTGTGTGTGTGTGTGTGTGTGTATTAGAGAACCAGAGAGATTTAAAGGGTTAGGGTTATCTGATCAGCAGTCATTGACTTAAACAGGTCCTTGTCCTCTGTGAGAGAGGTAGCAAAGTGAGAGAGATCTTCTGGGAGCATGCTAGCATCCACTCAAAGCATACTCATAGGACACAGTAAGGACACAGCTGATTGGGTAAGCGCAGCAGTACAGAGACTACTGATTGGGTACCCTTAGCCTCACAACCTGAGCCTGAATAAACAGTTGCCATACAAGTGAATAGAGAGGGAAAAATAACGTTCATAAAATAAACATGTTTATATTGTTTACACGTTGGTATAAAAAAACTACACTAGGTTAACCAAGGAATACAAAATAAAGCCACAAAAAAGGTTCATTATAAATAAAAAGCTACGGCACGTTTCAATGGCATCGTATTCAAGTAATCTGTTACATTAAGTCCCTGATAGACTATGGGTCACGTAAACACTTCTAGTCTTTAACTCACAGACATAGAACCGTCAGTTCATATAGGAGGCAGCAGCATGTAGGAGTTCATTATGTACACTGGAACAAAGTCCCCAACACGCAATCAGAACGCTAATTATTCCAGGTCTGCAGTTCCCTTTTACCACAAGCATTCCATGTCAGTTAAGTTCCATCTCGAGTACGTACGCAGACGTCAGGATATGGGGGAGAAAAGCTTTTAAAACTGGAGGACATGTGCTGGGTTGGAACCCAGTCTCTGGAAACAAAGCACCAGGTGTAGAGGTGGGCTCCATCACACAGTGCCGACTTTGGACAAAGGATGACTGAATGAAATAACGAAAAGGAGAATGGGAGAAGGAAGGGAAAACCAAAACAGGTATGCCAAAACAGCTTTCCCATGCTGTGACGGAACAACGAAGAGGGATTACAAGTGACATAGTCCTTTATTAACTGCCATCTTCAACTCAAGGTTACGTCTGCTTATAACAATTCCTCAATTCATACCGGTCTGGAGTCAGCAGCACCTGAAATGTTACTCTACAGTTAAATATTTTTTGTGGGGGGTGGGGGGGGGCCAACAGCAGATAAATCCCTGTTCTACGTAGCCTGTGGTTTAGTGTTTCCTACCAAACAGAGGTCATTCCCGACATCAGTGAAATCATCACCCCACCAGGTGTCACGTCAGCGTGATGACCTCCACGGGTTCCTCGCTCCCCCTCGACCTCTGCCTGCGTTTGGGCCGCCGCTGTCTCTGCCGGAGCGCGGGGGGCATGGGGCGTGGGGCGGCCGAGGAGGGCGACGGGGTGCTTACGGAGAGGGACAGGAGGTCCGCCAGGGAGCGCAGGGGAGGGGGGAGGAGTGACGGGAGACAAGTTCGGCGTTCTCTGTCCCGGGTGGTGACGCCTGGTCTGCTGGCTGTCCTCTCCCCGGTCTCCTGGCGTCACCTGTCGAAGCAGCTGGCCGCCGTGAAGCCGTGGTGATGGTGGGGACCCCCCAGGTACCCCCCGCTGTAGGCCATGCTTAGGCAGTGTCTGGGCTCCGCTGCCAGAGCCACCTGCATGGAGATTGGGCCCTGAAGGGCCAGCGGAGCCACCCGACCCCCAGTCTGGAGCCCCGAGGTCAGGCTGGGATAGGAGGGAAAGGCCCCGGCTGTGGATGTCATGGCGGTGGCCCCGGCGAGCAGCCCCATCCTGTGGCTCTGGAGGAAGTCCTGGGGCACGTTGACCACGGCGGGCCCCAAAGCCTGGGACTCGGCCAGAGCCTGTAGCTGGGACAGGGAGGGCGAGTGCTGGGACAGGTGCGGGAAGCCCCCGGGGCCGGGCTGGAAGAGGAGCGGCTGGGGCGTGGACGTGGTGGAGGAGGAGGTGGAGGCTGGCCTTTGAACGGCCGGGACTGGTGAGAGGTGAGAGTGAGGGGGCTGGCTCTGGAGAGAAGAGGCGCGAGACAGGGGAGATGCAGATTTGGGTTTGTTTGCCTCCTTCACATCATTGTCATGGGCCCTGTGGAGCAGAAATCAGACCGTTGAGATGATAAATACACAACTAATGACAGGTTAGTCGGCATTAGGAACGTGACGGCGGGTCTCAGGTCTGCGTTGGTTTGGCACTTACAGCAGCATCAGTTCGATGCACTGGGTGAGATGCTCCCAGGTGTATCCCGTCAGTAGGTGCAGGGAGGTGGTCCAACTGGGAGAAATCTGGAGACATATACGGGATGCCGCCACGCACGCCGCCGCCACTTGAGATGGCCGGAAACTCAGGAAAGCATGGTCTGGGGAACATGGACAATCACAAGGTCGGAAGCGTCAACCGGGGACTTGACAGAATGTTTGGCAGAACGTTTTGCGTACGTTCCAACACACAGAAGAAAGCCCTAGATGACAACCCCGTTCCAGGGTTCCTCTGTCACATCGCCCTCATTCCCTCACCCCTCCAATGAGCCCTCACCTTGCAGTGACACCTCCAGGAAGTAGTGGGTGTACTTGTCCATGAAGGCTTTGGTCTTGGACAGCGAGGAGAGAGGCCAGCCGTTGTAGAGGTCTCCGTCCTGCACCGAGGCGTGGAGGTAGTAGTCGATGAAGTGGGCCGGCGTGGGCATGCACAGGTTCCAGCCGAACGTCTCCAGCAGCAGCAGCTCCATCTTGATGAGGTCTCGCTTGTTGAGCACCAGGTTTAGGCTGCACATGAAGCCCAGGGAGTTGAGCTGGTCCAGCTTCGGCACCCGGTCCTCCTTCTCCTCAAACTTACCTGCAGACAGACAAAGAAGGGTTGGGTAGGTATATAAAAGCAGTGTGAATTGTTTTTGCTAAATATATTTTCTCAGCAAATCGTGCATACAAAAAATATTTTCTATTACATATACATATACATATATATATAAGCACATTATTATCTATATTTTATGGACATTTTACCAGGTAAGTATGCTAAGAATATTATTTCGTATTTTAGCTATTATTTACAGCAATGACCTGGGAGCAATAAGGTTTCACGCTCGGGCTCAAGGACAGAAGAACAGGGTTTATCATCTCATTTGCTTGGGGATTGGAACAGTAAACTAAAGGTTGCTGGTCCAACGCTCTTAGCCACTAGGCTACTTTGCCAATTCTTTGAAAATTCACCATTCATCTCCCTGCATCGAAGTACTGTCACGTCCTGACTATGCCCCTAGCCATCTTCGCGCTGGCTGGGGCCATAGTTAGGACGTGGCCAGAATAGGTGCCTCTAGGCACCTCTATGTTCTTGGGTCTCCCCAATTGGAGGCAGGTGTTGGTTGTTGCCTCCAATTGGGGAACCTATTTATGTTGAGTGTTTGCCCACACTATTGTGAATTATTGTGGCTTGTCAGCCGAAGGCTATGCAGCCCTGTCCTTTGTTCTGAATTAAGTTTGTTTGTTTCCTTTCTTAATTAAAACTATGGATTACAACCGAAACTCCGTCTCTGCGCCCGTGTCCTTCAACCAGAAACGTGACAAGTACACTATACGGATAACTGTGAATGTTTACCTCAACCATAAATCCATGCATATTATAAATCCAACGCTCATGTCTCATATGTTCCTGATCCATTTGTGAAGATATAAGACAGTACCCTAATCAGCATTGGCCCCTCCGAATACCCCTGTCCCCGCTAGTGCGCTGGACACTTTTCTCCATGGCAACAGCCCTCAGGCCGCTGCACTCAGAGTGCGAGCGGCGCCAATGAGCACGAGTGACTTCGCCTGATCCAGAACAAGCACTGCAGCCCCCCCCCAACCCCAAGGGGCTGAGAGGGGAGGGGGAGAGGTGGCACGTTTGCCCACCACACCCGACGTGCCTAGACGGGTTCTCCTATAACCCTGTTTGAGGGGGAACGCGGCCAGTCGTGGCACATCGACGGCACAGCACAACAGATACAGGGGGAGATGAAACAATCCCTAAACCCGGTCCTCTTAAGACATGCGGGTAAACCCATATTCCGGAAAGGTGTCCGACACCAGTGCCGTCGGCAGGGCGACGACCGGACAAACACAATGTCACATTGTTTAAGATGAAGGAAGGACGTGGTCACATGTGCATCTGCTCATGCACATTGACATAGGAATGCGCTCGGAAACGGTAAGACACTGCACACTCCCTCCCTCCCTCTCACTCTGCCCCTTTCTCCCTCCCTCCCCCTTTCAAAAACCCAGTCACACATCTGTGATTGTTTGAAACCGACATGCTGCACTATACAGTATTATAGAATAACTAACTAAAGTATTATAGAATAACTAACTACAGTATTATAGAAAAAACTAACTACAGTATTATAGAATAACTAACTACAGTATTATAGAATAACTAACTACAGTATTATAGAATAAGTCCTTACCCCTTACCAAACCCGATCAACAAACATCACATCATTCAAAAAACCAACCCTCTGGCTTGGCTGTCACCGTGGCACTAAGGTCAGGGCAACCCGGGCGGATGAGATGGATAAGGTGATATTGTGTCATGTCCTGGCTATGCCCCTAGCCATCTTTGCGCTGGCTGGGGTCATAGTCAGGACATGGCCAAAAGAGGTGGCTCTAGCCACCTCTATGTGCTTTGGTTTCCCCAATTGGAGGCAGGTGTTCGTTATTGCCTCCAATTGGGGAACCTATTTATGTTGAGTGTTTTACCACAGTGGTGTGGTTTATTTTGGTT
>JACXGJ010008208.1:0-28031 GCA_016801105.1 Esox niger | reverse complement strand
AGTCTAGGTCCTGTAGTGGGGGTCAGTCTAGGTCCTGTAGTGGGGGTCAGTCTAGGTCCTGTAGTGGGGGTCAGTCTAGGTCCAATAGTGGAGGGTAGTCTAGGTCCAGTAGTGGGGGTCAGTCTAGGTCCAGTAGTGGTGGTCAGTGTAGGTCCAGTATTGGGGTCAGTCTAGGTCCAGTAGTGGGGGTAGATAATGAGCCTCTCCTGATAAGACCAGCCTGCTTCCTGCCTTTGTCCCAGCATGCATTTCTGCTTAGGTGTTGCCTCTTGTGTGGTTTAATCATGATGAAATTGTAAAGTCTGTGGCCGTTCATTGGCTGTTTCCAGATGAGTGGAAATATGACTGCTGTTAGCAGCTGTTGTACCAAAGCCACGGACTCTACATAACCCTGCTATAACACTACGTAGCCCTGCTATAACACTACATAATCCTGCTGTAACTGGTTTCAGACGTCTCCAGACAAGGTGGATTATGAGTACAGTGAGTTGCTGCTCTACCAGAACCAGGTCCTGAGGGAGGCAGGCCTCTACAGAGAGGCTCTGGAGCACCTGACTACCTACCAGAAACATATCTGTGACAAATTGGCGGTCGAGGAAACACGAGGTGGGTTGGAACGTAAACAGAAGTAACGTGAACAGAGGCTTTGGAGGCCCTATAACTATTGGTCTGACGATTGGCCTCCGTCTGTCGGCCTCCGTCTGTCGGCCTCCGTCTTTTACCTGACCCTGCTTCCCCTCCCCGCCAGCCGTTCTCAGAGTGTGTTGTCCCCGCAGGAGAGCTGCTTCTGAAGCTGGACCGTTTGGAAGACGCTACAGAGGTCTACCGCCGTCTGCAGGAGAGGAACCCGGAGAACTGGTCCTATTACCAAGGCCTGGAGAAGGCCCTGAAACCTGGTGCGCCGAACCATGGACATGAAACAAATCATTCAAGCGTTGTGTTTCCAGGTTCCACTGAGCGTAAAATGGCTCCTTCCAGTGGGAGATCTAGGAGAAATGGCAGCGCACAGATTCCAAACGTATTATAGCATACAGCACACATGCACAGTGTTTTAAACATCAGTTGCATAGTGGCGATGATTCATTGGGGAGGTGGGGTGCAGAATTTACAGGCCACCATGTCCTTATACATTCTAGTTTTTATAGTAGCTTTACCTCATTTAGATAGACAAGCCTTTTGCAAGCAGAGGAGCTTGGAAAATTTAGAAATATGCCTCGTAACTCTGTTTACAGAGAGATATATATATTTCGGCAACCTGCAGAAGATTATAAAGATGAACATACTGTATTTAATGATGTCTCAGTTTTTGTCTTATACATGCAGAGATATTTGTGGTGCAACAATTTTCCCAGTTTTGCTGATTGCGATACTTTTTGTGTTGTGTTTTCTAGGCAGCATAGAGGAACGACAGAAGATCTATGAGGAAGCATGGGTGAAGTATCCCAAAGGACTGGTGCCCAGACGACTACCGCTGACCTTCCTCTCTGGTACAGACACACCCCAATTTAGAAAGGCCTTCAATTCAGAAGATCTATCATAATTTTTAGTCCGATCTTATTAAGACATTTGACAAATGAAATTGCTAGTGTTCAACTTTCTCAGGCTTTTTAAATTCTCCGATTGTCTGCGTTGTGGTGATCTGAAGGTCAGTCTCACCTTTTCGTGTCTAGGTGAGAAGTTCAGAGAATGTCTGGACCGATACCTGAGGATGAACTTCAGTAAAGGATGTCCGCCCACGTTTACTACTCTGAAGTCACTGTACCACGACAAAGACAAGGTGAGGACAACTGGGTCTGTTACTGCCAGCGTTGTCTTAGGCGATCAAACCTCCAGTGTCCAGTGACCTCAAGTCCAAAAGTCTTGTGCCAACAGCGCTAAATGTTCTGTAACGGAAAACTGCAGCTTGTTCCAATTGGGCAAATATTCTCAGTACAACCAAGAAACGAATGAACACTTGATTTTATCAAGCGGCTGGTCTCTTATCTATTACGTCGGGTCATTGCAGGTATCAATAATTGAAGAGTTGGTAGTCGGCTATGAAACTTCATTAAACAGCTGCCGAATGTTTAATCAGAATGGTAAGTCTTCTATTTCAGTTTATTGTCGAGTGGTAAATGTTCATTTTAAATGTATTCCTAAGTTCTGATTCGGATGATATTATTGGTTGTTCCAAAGACGATGGTAAAGAGGAGCCTCCCACCACGTTGCTATGGGTGCAGTACTTTCTGGCGCAGCATTATAATATGATTGGCCAGCAGACCCTGGCCCTGGAGTACATCAACACGGCCATCGAGAGCACGCCCACGCTTATCGAGCTGTTCCTCATCAAGGCCAAGATATACAAGGTAAAACGTTGGCTTGAGTTGTTTCTTACATTCTAAAAGCCTTGTTTCCGTTTTAGAACCTTTCTAGCATTCTAGAATGTTTTCAACATTCTATACATTCCTATTGCCCATTCCGTCACCCCCCAGCATGCAGGAAACATAAAGGAGGCTGCTCAGTGGATGGACGAGGCCCAGGCTTTGGACACGGCCGATCGATTCATCAACTCTAAATGTGCTAAGTACATGCTGAAGGCTGGCCTGGTCAAAGAAGCTGAGGAGATGTGTTCCAAGTTCACGCGGGTCAGTGACAGAAGGAGCTTTGTGATCTGTGGATCCGGGTGTTTTCAGTGTCCTCTTTGTCTTCATGGTCGTTCTCTCTGATCACCAGGAGGGGGCTTCTGCGGTGGAGAACCTCAACGAGATGCAGTGCATGTGGTTCCAGACGGAGTGCGCCCTGGCTTACAAGTCCATGAACAAGCTTGGAGACGCGCTCAAGAAGTGCCACGAGATCGAGCGGGTGAGTACCGGGTTAACGGCCCATTCATTTTAGATCCAACCCAACTCTTATCTGCTAGACTATAGCTGGGTCATGGGCATACATTAAAAACTTACTGTTAGATCTGAAACAGGGATTTACGAAGACGATTAGTTTAACTCTTTAACACAGGGACGCTTATCTTTGTTCTCTCCCAGAAATGTGTGGACGAGTGCAATTGGTGTGGAAATGGAAATGTTTTTATTTTATAGATCTGTTAAGATACAAGCCGTGTTAAAGGCTAATCACATTGGTGAATAGCACCAGCAGATTGAGCCGTCTCCATACCCACGTCAGTCAGTGAATAAACATCCGCCCCCCCCACCCACCCCCGTGTCCCACCAGCATTTCGTGGAGATCACGGACGACCAGTTCGACTTCCACACGTACTGCATGAGGAAGATGACGCTGCGGTCGTACGTGGACCTGCTGAAGCTGGAGGACGTGCTCCGCATGCACCCCTTCTACAGCAAGGCCGCCCAGACCGCCATCTCCATATACCTGGCCCTGCACGACAACCCCCTCACCGACCACAACAAGGAGCTGCAGGCTGAGTCGGGTGGGTGTGTCTGCCTGTGCGGGCGGGTGGGTGTGTCTGCCTGTGCGGGTGGGTGTGTGTTAAGGGGACAATGCAAAACTGAACTGGTATTGAAGAGCGGTTGACTTGTAGGGTGGATCAGGATTAGAGAGAATTTTCACCTTGACTATTATTTCATCTGTTTTCTGTTCTTGTACGCATGTTTTACATTCCCAAGGCTTCCAGACAACTAGAAGTTCTAGTTAATCATTTTTGTTATGTCGGACCCCAGAAATCTGTATCATAAAATAAAAGGTGTCTGTCTCAAAGCCTGAAACATTTACCTGAAGTTTCTACTGGTCACACATTCACAAAAATCGTAACTACCTCTCCTGTAGCCAACCTGTCAGACAAAGAGCTGAAGAAGTTGAGGAACAAACAGAGGCGAGCCCAGAAGAAGGCTCAGCTGGAGGAGGAGAAGAAGAACGCCGAGAAGGAGAAGCAGCTGAAGAACCAGAAGAAGAAGAAGGAGGACGATGACGAGGAGATGGGAGGACCCAAGGAGGAGCTCATACCGGACAAACTGGCCAAGGTAGTGGCACAAACGCTGTTCACTTTTCAGAGTTATTTAACGTTTTTTTTAAACCACAAAGCAGCCGCGCCTCCGTTAACCTGACATCCCAGCCAGCCACGCCTCCCTTAACCTGACATCCCAGCCAGCCACGCCTCCCTTAACCTCAACATCCCAGCCAGCCACGCCTCCCTTAACCTCAACATCCCCACCAGCTGCGCCTCCCTTAACCTCAACATCCCCACCAGCTGCGCCTCCCTTAACCTCAATATCCCCACCAGCTGCGCCTCCCTTAACCTCAATATCCCCACCAGCTGCGCCTCCCTTAACCTCAATGTCCCAGCCACCAGAGTCTCCTTTAACCTCAACATCCCCACCAGCTGCGCCTCCTTTACCCTCACATCCCTGCCAGCTGCGCCTCCTTTACCCTCAACATCCCCACCAGCTGCGCCTCCTTTACCCTCACATCCCTGCCAGCTGCGCCTCCTTTACCCTCACATCCCTGCCAGCTGCGCCTCCTTTAACCTCACATCCCAGCCAGGGCTCCATTTGTCCCCTAAAAACATAGGATAGAGGAGAAGCCATGGACTATGCTACAGACACATTTAGGGTTAACGACTCCCTGTCTGGGCTACAGAACGGGCCTGGTGCTCTGGACTCAACTGAACAACCTTTTTTCATTGGTCAGATGCTTTGTATTCAAGGCTGCCTTTTATCTGGGTGTATTCATCTCATGTTGTCGGCTCTGGGCCTGATCAGGTAGAAAACCCACTGGAGGAGGCTGTGAAGTTCCTGACCCCACTGAAAAACCTGGTCAAGGACAAGATAGAGACGCACTTACTGGCCTTCGAGATCTACCTTAGAAAAGGTAGAACACACACACACTGATGTGGACCACCTCTTTAAAAAGTTTGTGTGTGTTTCTCTTGCATGTTTAAACGCTAAACCCAGTCCATCTCTTCAGTTGATTTGGGATCCATTGTTATAAGATGATCCCTCTCACAGTCCGATTTTATTTCCCTGATTTCTTCTCTGAATATTTTGACTGACTCTCCCAATCTCTCCCTCTCAAATAGAGAAGTACCTGTTGATGCTTCAATCAGTGAAGAGAGCGTTGGCCATAGATCCCGACCATCCCTGGCTACATCAGTGTTTAGTACGCTTCTTTAAAGGAGGTATGTAATAGCCAGTGTGGCTCTGTGTAGCCAAGCAGACCAGTTTGTACGCGGGTTGCCGTGTTGCCTAATGCTTTGTACCTAACGCAACGTTTCCCCAAAACGCTCTTGAAAGGACGTTTATGTTTGGTTGTGGCGAGGTGTGGTTTCAAACAACGAGTGATCAATTTCAAGGGCAGCGGACCGAACGGATTTCGGAAGTATAAATAAATTAAAGTCAACGCAAATTGAACGAACCCTAATGGGCCCCAATGGAAACTTAAGAGTAGGGGATTGGGGTTTTTTGTCAGATTGGAAATGTATGTAATCGGCTTTCAATCAGGATTTTTGGAAACTGGTTGCCAAAGTGGTGCTGTCGTAATGCATGTGCTGGTATATATCCTGAGACATCATAACCACTCACTTTCAGACCCTATTTCATGGCTGACTGAGGGATGATGGCGATTACACACATTGATTTTTCACATCTAATGAACATATCATACATCCAGACCAACATGGAAGGTTAAAAAAGACAGCATCTTCAAGGAACAATCTACCCTTTTCTATTTCTTGACTAAATCGGCTTTTCACTGAGGTGAAAATAGGTCTCGAGTACCATGCAATATAACGTTATTCCTTCAGGAAGATTAAACAGACCTTTACTGCGACATTATTTGTCCTTTTCATTATCTCCGTGCTTCCTTTTCTCGCCCCACCTCCCCAGTCTCCGAGTGTAGCGACCTGGCAGATCCCGTGCGGACCGTTCTGAAACAGGAGATCACCCGTCTCTTCGGAGACAGCAACGCCGGCAGCTACAATCAAGCCTTCCTCACCAGGCACTCCGAGTCCATACCACATCGAGTGGCAGGTGGGAGGCGACACGCGTGCACACACCTCGAACTCCTCCTCTTTCATACCCCACTTTGCACTGACCATCACCTGTGTGACTTGGCCTTTCATCACTCGATTGTTTGTCACCTGCCCCTCTTCTCCAGTGGCCAAAATGATGATGCACCTGGACTCCTCGACAGAAGACAGGGCTGTGGAGCTAGCCACTGCCCTCGACGAATCGCTGAGCAACCGGAGTATAGCGGTACGAGTGTGTGTTTGTGTTATCGTCACTAGGGAACGACCGTCTGTTTTAAATGAATCGCTTCAGAATTTGTTTGTGGTGTGAACCCGCCTTTTGGCTGTGTAATTGCTCATCTTAACACCTCCAGTATGTATGTGCCATTAAAAACGGCGTTATAATAGATTGCATGATAAGTACTGATTACATATTCGACCCGTCAATTCCTTTCAGATCTGCACCGAGGTGCTGGAGGCGCTTCGGAACGGCGGATTGGGCGAGTCGAAGGAGCGGGCGGAGTCCTATCGCGTCCAGTGTCACAAGCTCTTCCCATACACTTTAGCCTTCATGCCAGCGGGGTACGAGGAGAACACCAAGATGATCAACGGTGACATCTCCGCGGAGACGGAGGAGCTGGCCAACGATATGTGAGCTGCGCTGTGATTGGTGGAGAAACGGAACGGGCATTGAGCCTCGGTAGACACCAAGCTGGCCGTACGCCATTTTGAATCCACAACTGAAACAAAGTGGATGAGAAGGAGAGTTTGCTGTTTCCACCTCGCTTGGGTTCCGACCCCAACTCGCCTCTCTCGCTCACCCTCGTGAAGTGGCGGACTTGGGACTGTGTGAGTTTTGTTTTCGAGAAAATGAAATGGGGAAAAATAGCAAGAGAATGAAGCGGCCAAGTATTTTCTTAGTTCTTTTTTTTTTGCAGACTACAATTCTTACTGAAAGTGCATCGTTAACCGTTATCAACATGTTTATTAACAACGAGAAAGACCGAAAGATGAGATGAGACTATTTCTGTGGTGACCCTGTCAGACCATATGGGGGCCGTATCCCATGTGGAACCCCATTGCCCTTCTAGTGCTCTACTTCTGATTAGAGTCCCATGGGGAACTCCATAAGCCCTGTTGTAAAGGAAGCGCACCACTTGGGGAACAGTGTGTGTTTCTGAGAGGTTTGTTTCCGGGCTGCCGTGACGACACACTGTGTGACTGATGCTCCCTGATCCACGGTCTGCCGTGTTTTGGAAACTCCATTAGACATTGTACAAAGTATGTCGACGAGGCGCAGCGATGGTTTCCCCGTACCCCCTTTTTAGTGTTCGGTTCTGGGCGTATGGCGGCACTGGATCATAAGATTGCTGTACAGAATCTGGGGTTCCATTTGGGTCAGAGGTCTTTGAAGATGGTGTGTCGCTTTCCCAGGCCATGGATTCCAGATGAGGTGGGGTTCCGTGACATTTTTGGTTGAGTGCTGAATATTGGTGTGGTCAGATGATCTAGGACCTTGGCTAAAGAATTGCTGGGCCCTGGGCGTTGCTTTGTGCTGTTTGAGCAAACCTGTTTGGTGAGAGACGAAGAGCGGTGGGCGTGAATCGGTAGTTGTCTAGTTTGATCACATGAACCCAACCCCGCCCACATTGTTGCTCCAACCCCGCCCACATTGTCACCCCAGCTCCTCCCACATTGCCAACCCTGTCATGTTTGAAAAGGCATAAGCAGTCATTTCACTTGGGTACGGTTTCGCAGAAATAGATGACACCTAGTTGGGGACTAAATATTGGGCCTGTTTCACAGATACAGATAGGTTTTTTTGTCCTAGACTAGGTTCAATCTCAATGGAGTTTTCTACTGAACCTGATTTTATTTTAGTCCTCGACTAGGCTCAATCCATGTCTGCGAAAAAGTTTGATTTTTAGTCCAGGACTAAGATTAATCTGACTGGAAAACAGTGGGTTAGTATAGTGTATTAAGATACTACCACAGTGCTAATATACACACACACACAATGGGCCACAGATGGAAGCCATATCCCTGTACGTTTCCTATGATGACAGCTGAGTACACTGGCAGGTCCATTGAGGCAATATGCATTTTGAAGTAGTCAAGAAACTTCTCCTTCACAATCAGCTGATCCCTTACAATAGCCAGAATGGATTTCATCAGCAAATGTTGGAAGTCCCACCCAGTTGACTACATCAAAAGGTTGGTATAGAGATGTCCATGCTAAAAGTGCATGTTGGCTTCAGGAGGCCTCTAGCATTCCCCATGCAGGTGGCTAACACAATCATACAGTATGTCCTTTCTCCATGCAAAGGCCATTGAGAAGGCAAGAGGCCTGTAGTGGCCATTAAGACTTTTAAGCATGGACATCATTAAAGGAATACTATTTTAATGTCCAATGGGTGGGAGTTCCAGCATCATTACCTGATCCCTGCAGATGTTTTTGGTGGCACTGACCAGGCTGGCCCGTGGTTTTAAGGGCGTAAATGTCAAAAGTTTACCAGGGGTGTATTTATCTGCCAAACAAACAGTTCATCAAGCAGTTACTAATGGCCAACTTTGCCAGGTTCCCTCCCTGTTCTGTAAAAAATAACAGAATTTGTGGAAACTCTGTTTGACTAAACATTTGACACTGATACGTTTTGTTTGTCTGAATGAAAGTTGCACTGAAATGCAGAATGAGTGGCAAATGTTTTTGGTTTGCTTTTCTTTGTTTGTTTCTCCCCCCTTGCTTTTTCCTCCCTCTGGAGGAATCAACATAAAAGCTGAGATTGCTCCGTATGATCCAGTACTTCTGGACTTTTGTATTTAAAACACACACACGAAAAAAATAAGATGAGATTTTTGGTTTCCGTGTATCTTGGTTCTGTCCTGTCCAGGACTCACTAATTCAAACTTCCTAATGGTAATCAATAAAAAGTCTTCCTTGCTCTTGCTTAAGATCTTTTTTCCTTTAAATTTTTCATCTGTGAAATAACCAATGATATTGTCCACACATCCATACTGTGTTTATAATGCAATAAAGTCTTTTTTATTAGACCTCATCTGTGATCCCTTTATGCCTTGATATGGCAGGATTGGCTTGGTTTACCCAATTGGAAAAACATTAGTAGGCGTTTGATCTGATGTCACAGTGTTTACACCATCAGCCTTAGGCAGATTCTTCTTGTTTCACCTGTTGGTGTTTTGAATTTTGACCAAATGGGATCAGCGATTTGAAGAAAATAATTATCTGAAAATGTCTAGTCAGACTTATTAGTTGGGGGTGAGACATGTGAACCGATCTGCTGAGTGGGAGACTGGACACAATTTCATGCTTGTTTTGTTATTAAGTCAAACATCAATTGCATCGTTCAAGACAACGTGGAGTCCTAAAATTGACAGTGCGTCTACCGCTAAGAAAAGGTGTTGGCAAACACGTCGTTGTTGAAAGCATATCAACCATTTTGATGTGGTCTACACCGTTGGACTACGAAATGAATTCGCTGGTCCGTACTTATGACCCGTGTGGATCACAATGCCGAAGGGTAATCAAAGTGGATCAGCCGATTTATGATAATTAAATTGACAATGTCAACAAAGCTATGGCTTTTGGTGACAGCCCGTGATGATGGTGCTGCAACCTCGTTTTTTTTCTTCTAACCAAACTGAAGAGTACAGTTTGGTTGAGTTTAGCCAGTCACTAAATTAGTCAATTAGTTCTGTTGGTTAGGGTGGATAGTTCGACCCACTCCACCATTACAATTTGTTATCTGAGGTAATTGTGTCACCGCAGAAACAAGATAACTGTCAGAAAGGAATATTACGGGAAACGTTTGCTGTTTACACAGAGGACTAAATATTTGACAAAGCATAGAACCCGCAGACAAGCCTAATATATAAGGGCTGTATGCCTACACCCAATATCACTAGATTCCTCATTTCCTTTGGTGTGGTTTATTTGCATGCTGTCAGATACTTAACCACCATATTGGGACGCAAAGCTGTAAAACAAACTTGCGTTTCCACACACCGCTCACGCGATTGGCATCTGAAATACCAGGCATGTTTATAGCTTTTCAGTTAAAGTCGGGGAAGAGCTGTGTCGATTTCATATAGCGAAAGAAGGCGTCGAAATAACACTTTCTTGTTTGGAGACGAACATTGTTTTCTTTAAGTGAGTTTTTAAACTGATATGGAATCGTCTCTGGAGTTCTCAAACTCGTTTACCAGTGTGTCTTCACCAGCCGCCCGTTATCGGATTTTCAAGATCATTGTGATAGGAGACTCCGGGGTCGGGAAAACGTGCCTTACCTATCGGTTGTGTGCGGGTGAGTTCCCCAGCCGGACTGAAGCCACTATCGGTGTTGATTTCCGCGAGAGACTGGTCGATGTTCAAGGAGAGAAAATTAAGGTAAGATAACTGAGTGTGATAGGGAACGTTTAAAACGTTATTGCATTTTTGTAAAATAGTTAGACCTCAATTTATTCGCAATAATCAATCCGCAATGAGATCGATTTTTACCCAGAAATGTACAAGTGCAAAGCAATTGTAGTTTGAATGTAGGTGAATTTCAGTTTGCAACTGAAATGCGTTCTTTGGACGAATCAATACATCATACGATTTTGAACTATTTCTAATCGTCCAGGCTGTTCAAACAAATGTAAGTAGACTAATATTCGTAGTTTACTTTTTACTTAGCCTACACCGCTTCAGGTCAGTAACTACATTGAATGTTCCTTCTTTCAAGGGAGTAATTTGATGCTCAGTTGAAAGTAGTGATACAATATTTGTCTTTAGTAATTTGGTTAAATACGTTTTATTGACACGGTGTTTAGCAGAATTAACATATCGGGTAGGTTTCGCAGCGACTGATTGTCTAGTCTGGGACGAAAACAACAAACTCAATTGAGTTCTCTATTTTATTTACCGAGTTTTATTTTTAGTCCTGTACTAGACTTGATCCGTGTCTGCGAATCCACCCCATCTGGTTTTAAGTATTAGAATAAACGACGCCAAGCACGAATCCAATTCGACCCGTAATTAGGCGAACTGCTGTATTTGGTACTTTCAGTGACATGACTAATCACGAATTGTTTTTATTGTGTAATTTGATGTATTTTTGATTCTGTGTAGGATGCAGTGAAGAAAGAGGGTGTTGGCCAACCATTAACATGTCCCGAACGCCACACTATTTCTTACCAAGTGGATCACTTTTGATCCGGTTTGCTCATTTGGTAGAGCATGGAGTTCGCAAAATAGGTCGTGGTTTCGTGTCCAACGGGCGGCCAGTAGGAAAATGACCTGTAGCCTACTGTTAGTAGTGCTGGAACTTAGCATTTGCTTAATTACTAAAATCTAAACGTTTTGACAAGTGTCTGATGGGCCCGGATATAAAAGTACTGCACTTGAAAGGAAATATGTTGCCGTTACAGTTCACCTCTTAAAACCACAGAAAAGAGGAAGTAATTTAATGCGAATAACAAGGCCTTGTTGATTTAGGTATGTTTATAGATGTCCCCAACATATATTTGAAATAGTTGAAGTGCCTGTCTGGCTAGCTGGCATCATGTGTTTACCCATTGAAAGCTCTATCATTGACGTTGCTGAACCGTTCTTCTCTGCCAACTTAAACTAAAGATGTTGCCTGTCTGTCTTAATTTTCCACAACACATGAATGATCTGTTTGTCAGCGGTTATTTACTGAGAAAATCATTGTATACTATTGATTATTTTCTATTAGGCACTTTATTGATCAATCTGTCAGATTTTGTGCTTCTGTTGCCAAAACAATCGTTTGGTCTGCGAAACTTTCGGGCTCAGAATTCAATCCGCCTACCTTCTCACCCATAAAATATGGGCTGTCACCCATAAAATATTCTCTATAATGGGGGTTTTGATTTGAAGGAAAATGTAAATTCTTTCTGACACTGTCCCTCTCTAGCTACAGCTGTGGGACACTGCGGGCCAGGAACGGTTCCGGAAGTCCATGGTGCAGCAGTACTATCGGAACGTTCATGCGGTTCTGTTGGTGTATGACGTCACCAGGCCGGCCACCTTTAGAGGGCTTCCAGCTTGGGTAGAAGAGTGCCGACAGAACTCGGTGGGCCCGGAGATACCCAGGTCAGTCACGGTTCTATTGGGTTTTGCCACAAATTCTCCTTTGGTTTAAAACTGCATCTGCCTAAACTCCACCTGAAATATTTCTGTCTGCAGGTTCCTCGTGGGAAACAAGAGCGACCTTCGTGACGTCTACAGGCGCGACCCCCGTGCCCCCAAAAACGAAGGCCAGGTCTCCAGAGAGCAGGCCCAGGAGTTTGCTGCGGCCCACCGGATGGTTCTGTTTGAGACCTCCGCCAAAAGCCCAGCCGGGGGAGGCGTAGGAGGGGCTCCAGGGGGTGTGAAACAGGACAGCGTGGAAGCCATGTTTATGGCCCTGGCGTCCAGGCTGAAAAGGCAGGCCAGGCCTCCTTCCCTGGTTCTCAACAGCACCGGAGTGTCCGGTTCCTACGCTGGGTCGTACACCGGGACGGCTTCATTCAGACTGCCGGCAAAGAACACCGAGAAGAACTTCTGGACCTGTAACTGCTGAGGGGGGAGGGTGAGGACGGAGGGAACTTTTTGAGGATCATCTCCAGAAGAACTGACCTGTGTTGTTGACCATACTCGGAGGGGTGGAAGGGGGGGAGAGGGAGGGAGGGAGGGCACTCTCTGTTCCTTAAATCATTGGGTCTGGACCCTGGCACGTGATAGGTGGGCCATGAGTGGCGAAACAACCTCTATAGTCACACACTCTTTATTTGAAGGTCTGTTTGGATCACGCAAGTGTGGTGAAACTCTCGTCTTCGGACACGCGAGCACGATCACCTTCCCGTTTGGGTCATAGAATGGGATTTTAAGACGTCTGGTGTAAAGGGTTTGCTGTGTCTATTATATATATCTTTTTAAATACGATATCTTGCAGAGTTCTGTTATTCACCCCTTATTTGTGATATATTAGCCATATACCACAAACCACTGAGGAACCTTACTGCTACCATGAACTGGCAAACAAAGCAATGAGAGCAGAAACGTTTTCTCATACCAGGGCTTTAAGCCAATCACCACTCACGGGTGTGAATCAACTGGTTTATAATTAATCTTAATGACACTTGTGAAGTTGGGCATGAACAGACACGGATGTTTTCATATTTCAGGAAAAAAGTCATGACTGAATGTAAGATGGAAATCTACATTATTTTTAACTTGTATAAATGTCAATAAAGCAATCAATGTTCTCTGTGATTTTCTGATTGGTAGTACTGCCAGTTTATTGGTCAAAGGTTGCTTGTGTTGTTCATTTTGTGGCTTTTTGTCAGATTTTGTAGTGTGATCAAATGTAGTTTGTTAACTATTGTAGTGATCATTTTGAACTTTCTCAAGTGTATACAATAGACCACAATAGAGACAGAGTTAACTCAGGGCCTTTTAATACTTTAATCTGATTCACTCCATGGAAGAAAAATAAATTATCTGCGATTTTGCAGGTTTTGAGTGTTAATTGTTCTATCCACCAGTCAGAACTGCTAACTCAGTGTGCACAGGACCCCTTCTCTTCTGCCCCTGGCACTAGACAACACACATGGCACCAACAGCTGTGTGTGGGTGTTTGGTAAGATGGTGCAACATTCATCAGCTGGCTAGCAGAGGGTTTCCCCCTCGACTTCAGCAGACTTCCTCTGGCCCTGGTGAAAGCAAGTGCCCGAAATGTCAAGAGTGTAAAACAGCACCCAGTTTTCTACATAGTGTAATAGTTCTGATTGGTGCCTATAAGTGCTGGCCCTGGGTCAGTTATGTTACAATCTGATCCAGAGCACCCGACGGAAAATCAGGGTTAACTGTCTTCCTGATGGACTGAATTAAAGAATTTCCGCCTTGCGGTCCCAGTCTAACCACGAGGCAATCTGCTGTCATAAAATGGGGGAAGGATGAAGATGATTCACGTCGGCCTTTACCAGTGTGAAAAAAATACCGGTGTGTCCCCCTTAAACAAGTGCAGGGCGGCAGCTCAGTCTGGTTTGCTTGATTCACTGGCTTCCTTAAAAAGTGAGAACGTGAAGGACGGGGATGTCTCGCTTTCTCTTCTGTCTTCGATATAACATATTACATATTACGAACTACATGTTACAGTTGAATTGAAACACTTTTTTGATCGATTCTTCGTTAACTCTTTTTAAAGGTCGTTTTATGTCAAAGTACACAACATTCACTAGAGGGCGCCAAATGTACGCGGTACAATTCTCACATACGCAGACAAAGAGAAACCGTAACATCCAAACACCGCGTATGCCCAACAAAAAAATCGCTATAATAATTTAAGTGTGAAAACCCGGTGTCTTAACTTTGTGATTTAATCCTCGATTATTTAAGAGAATCTAAATTTTCAGTCTGTATCGGTCTGTATTCCCAAAATCCATGATACAAATTATCCTTATTTTAAAAATACCTAATGTGTTTCCATCGGTTTTGAACTATAATAACGCTAGCAGGTTGTTGGGTGGCGTTTGCCCTAAGGATTTACTCACTCTCCCATAATCCGTCCTTTAGGTTTTTGACTTGCGAAGATAAATCGAAGCTTTAACTGATTACGCAAGACTTGGGATAATGGAGATTAGTGCCTGTATAATGTCAAATGTTCATACAAAGTCTCTGACTCTGATATAGGGTGTCACAATGTAAGATAAAGAGGGCATCTTTAAATACAGTATATACCACTATGGAGCCAGTGAGTTCAGGGAAGTTTTGAGGGCTCCCATAATTCTTTATGTAGAATTGGTCGGACTTTCTTTTTTGGCAGTCTTTAACTGTTTATGAGGATGGATAAAACAAGTAAAGTTGTAGTATCACGCAGATTACTATGTTAAAACGGCAAATGCCTTTTATGACATGATAGCACGCACACGTTCTATCATATCTATGAGGCGCACCAATGCTTAGCGCACACGCTTAAAACACGCAGAAGAAATATCGTCCTCTATCCATCTCTGGGAAGCACTCATCCTGGATGCACAAATAAGTATTAACCCAAGCAAGAAACGCATTTCTTTCGATTTCTTTTCCCTTCTTTCATGCTCCTTTTCCCAAGCCACTGTTCGTAACGTCGCTTTAGGTCTGAAATTCTAAGCCAAGGCACGTAGGCTGTGTGGGCCCACAACGGCGCCCTACTTGTCCACGGCCATGGTTGTTACTAACAAGACGTGTAATTAACGTCTTGTTAGTTTCCGCAGTAGCTGGCGTTCCAAGCACCCGCGGGAGAGCCCTAATCCACTTTATACTTAGTAGGGGGTAAGTTAGATGTGCTAGGAATCAGAGCCGACGAACGTTTTGACAGGTGACAGTTACCATTTGACTTATCCGTCTGGATATAGATTAATAAGGTACTTTATATTGGCGCAAACTTGTTTTAGCTTCGACCGCAACTAAAGGAGTTGGATACTAGCTTAACTTTTAAGTTGCGTAACGTTAGATACACGGAAAGAAAAGTTAATATGGAAAACCAATAAAAGCTCGGAAAAACACGTCAGCATATGGATGTCTTTGTCTATAAGGTTTAACTTAACCAACCGAAGTCTTAATTTTTTTCTTGCCGGCCATTAAGTTGTTAAAATTCAATTGATCCCAAGTAGGCTAACACATACTCATAAAGACATTCCATCACGTGACATGTGCATCTGATTATAGTGTAATAAATATATACATAACAGTAATCCATTGTTTTTAACAAAGTTATTATTTTCATTAAGTCATGAACAATTTTGGAGTGCATATGACGTAATGAAAAACGATGAATAGCCTGATTTGGACTTCTTCGTTGGACTACCCCGAAAAAAAACGAATATTCAACAACTTTATTGAAAGAAAGGAACGAATTCAACCCTGCGGTTGAATATATCCATTACCTACCAAAAGGGCTTCTGTAGTTGCGCACTGTGCAAAAGCTGAGCATGAATTACATCCAAGGTGTGCTGTTACGCATCACATAATCCACCATAATGTCATTCTTTCATCGTTATAATTTTGATGGGCTATTAAGTTTCACCCGAGGACCCTGGTATATTAAAACGTGTAGCCGCCTAGCATGTTATATGATGTTAAACCAAGCGTTGGGTATCTATCGACCTTTGACCTGCCTCTGATGACGTTTTTAAAGAGGGTTTACCCTCTCGCCTCAGTACATTCTCTCTGCCTCGGCTTCAAAAGGCTGCAGTTGGCTGTTGCGCCCTGATCGCAGCGTCTCACTCCCCGCGAGTCTTTATTCCCACACACGCTGCACGCTCTAGCTGCTGGATTTTAGCAGAAATGATGTTCTGCAGAGCTGTTTGGCAGAGACTTGGGCCTCTGGCACGAAAGACAGTGTTCCTCCCCATATTCAAAAATGGTGAGTTTTGAGTAACCCTTAATATTTTCACTGTCATTTGTCGTGATCTGTGGTTTTAATCAAAGGTCAGGAGTTTTATTTTGTCCAATTTGTTTTCAAGTTGTTTTGTTTGATATGTTTTGAGTTGTTCACCATTTTGTCTTGACTTTGTGCGAATTTCATCCAGGGTGTTAGACACATTCCGCGACCGTGTTACACATCCAACTTTCTTATAGTTCATTGAAAACATATAGAAGTACAATTTAATCATTGAAATGTTAAATTATCGTTGGAAAGCAGTTGATGCAATAAATTGTGTTCCCTATCCCAAAAAGGAGGTGTGTCAGTAAAACTTAGAACGTGCAGTTCTGCTCATTTAATTACAAACAAATACCACCGTCAGAAAACGGGCGTAATAGGTTTATGTAACATCTACATGTATTTAATCCGAGTCGTCTCGTTTTTTTTTGTCTCGGGCAAAGTTAGGACATCATGCACCAAATCTTATCTCCTATTTAGGTCTGGTGAGAACATGGGGATAATTGCATAGTGGCCCAGACGATGCACTTTCTGCTTTGACTTCACCGTCGTTCGAGCACAAGACATCACACTGTCGAAGACCAATGTTTTTTGATACCGTTTTCCATCTCCCTAATGAGAATGTGCGACTAAATGGATAAACTACTTTTGGTGTGCAGTCCTCATTCGAGAATCCAAATGTGCGTTGTTATGTAAGACGTTCCCCGGAGGGAGAGGAGTGTTGGTTTAATTTCCTGTTTCTGGGTTGTTGGTAAACTCCGAATACAGCAAGGAATGTCTCCTGTCTGTTTTCACGACACAGACACACAGACACAGACACACAGACACAGACACAGACACACACGAATATAGCCAAAGACCTTGGTCGGCATTATGTTGTGATGATTGGTCCACGGTTAGTATTTAGGCTTTGGGCAGATGGGCCTCAGTGGCTTGGGTGTGTATGTTGGCTATGGGTCATTTGCAAACGAACGTCTCGATTCGGTGACCATTGGGAGCAAATTTGCATAGTTATTTAAAGCACGCCAAACACAGAGCCGTTCGGCAACCAAATGAGCCGACTCTTTCAGGTGGACGGAGCCAGAGGTGCTGTGTATGGAAAGGAACGTGTTCGAGTGTAACCCCCTCCTACTCAGCTGGAAGGAACAGGTTTGTGCATGTATGCATTGTTGCTTTCAGGGAAGGAACTGGAATCGCATGTGTGTCGCATCATGATGGGTATGACCTCTAGATCAGCTTAACCGATTAGCGCCTCGCTCTCCATATAAATAACTGGACTTGGCCTTGGCAGGACCAGGGATTCCCAGTGTCATGGGAATCATTGAGAGAGTGGCAGGGTGGGGTCAACCAGGTTCGACATGGAGGATGGCAGGGTGGGGTCAACCAAACTAAACAGGCATAGCCTCGTTAAGGGTCAGTGTGTTGTTGCGATTGTGGATTGCAATGTTTGACTTCCTGGTCCTGGTTGTGTTTCAGAGATCCATGGAGCTGTGGTCGGGGCTAGTAGGCTAGCTAGGTGTTGTCATGAAGCGGAGCCACAGAGCAGTGGGAGGACACGCCATGCTCATAACTGGGGGAGGAGAGATGAGTTGGGGAGGGGTCAGGGGAGAGGGCGGGGATTGAGAAAGCTGGCAGGGAAGTTGGCCTCGTTGTACATCGTGTTCCTTCGCCGCGCCTCATGGTGCCGATGGCGGGCAGGTTGAAGAGTAACGTGACAGCACACCGCTTATCGGGAATGACGCCAGCACATAACACCTTCAGATGGAGATGTACGCACGCAAGCACGCACGCACACACACCACCTTTATTAGTGTTCAAATGTTAATGGACACATCTTGAGAGGTGTGGGGAAGGGGGTAGCCTGACCCAAACCCACAGGGGTTCTCTGACCGGGGACAATCATTTGAAAGCTGCCTTTCCCTTGACTCGTACAGACCTGCTAAAGCCGTTCTATCTCCAGCCAGTGAACAGGGCCAAGACTCCCACCGATCGATATTGAAAGCCAGCGGTGATGACGGGCCGTGGCGGCGCGGTTGACCGTGAAGGCCAGATCCACGTGGGCGGTCAAAATGAGAAAGAAGTGACAAACGCAGTCTCTCACCCTTCGAGACCCTGCCTGTCTGTGTACATATCTGACTTATAGCACATCTGTCAGCCCCCCCCAGCATTCTGGGATGCTTTGTTTACTTCCAGTCGGAAACTGAACGGTGGTTTCTGTGGTTGCCAGGCTGTTTTGGGTGTTCTATACAGTATGTGTTCGACTGGGGTGTGTCACGGGTCACGTTGCGTGTTCTGTGACGTTCCGCTGGAGGAGAAGTGCTTAGGGGGGGGGGGGGTTTAGGGGATGTTGGAGTGCAGCTTTGGAGGCCAGGAAGTTGGTTTTATTTCTGGATGTGGTTTAATTGCTCCTCAGCCTAAAGAGTCAATCCTATTTACGTGAAGACATGCTGATGCAATCTGCCCTGCCCTTGTGACCTCGCAGATGAACAGCAACAACAACAACAACAACAACTACTGAGAATTACTATAATAATATTGTTTATAACCTGAAATATCTTTGCTTTTGGGTCAGTGCTTTTTCTAGTGTAGTTCTGTGCTGAAATGGACACAAAAAATGTGTTTTAAATTAACCACACCTATCCTGTTGTCTAGGGTCAAAGTTCAAGGCAACTCAGCATCCCACATAAGAGACTGCAGTGCAGAACTGGGTTCAGAGTCCTTTTAAAATATTTTGAATGTTTTCTTCTGCTGGACTGGGTTCTGTATGTTACTGGTCTGTCTATTGGCCGACTACGCCAGGCAAAGTGAATTTATCATCTGTGAAGCGATGAGTGATCTGATTTCGAGTGGTACTCCAAACCAGGTCTGGACCGGGAGGGTGTTAGGCTCATGCCCACCCTTTCCGCCGTTCCTGCGTTCTGGCGCTGCGGTGCTGAACGTGAAAATCCTCGCTGTATCTCTATTGTGTAACGGGATTAACAGGGATCGAGGCTTGTTGTCCTGTCGCTGTGCCCCCAATGGAAAATATGGCTGTCCAGGACGGTGGGGGAAGCCCAGTATGAAGAAACCAGGTTGTCATGGTCACCGTTTCAGAAACTCCACATCCAGCTGCACGAGAAGTACACGTTGCCACATCTCCTGTATCAAATGGTCTATTCCGACACGCAACGCTGTGCTAGCTAACCGTTTAGTGTGTGCGCCGATGGTATTCTAGCCGTGGGGCGACTTTGTATGTATCCTCCTGTTTACCTGGTCGGTCCATCTCCATTCTCCCCTACAGCTGGTCCGAAACGACAGATGTCCTTCGGGATCCCTGGAGGCTCCACCACAAACATGGCCTATGTTGTTCTGTGTGGGGGGGGGCTCACCGCTGCTGTAGTATACGTAAGTACTGGTCCAAGATCAGTTTTGTGTGTCTATCTGTAAAGGGTGATTGGTTTGATATTTAGAGTAAAAAGCAGATCCTAGAACTGTAGTTTCAGCCCCAGCGTCGCAATGTAGTGTCTGGTCAGGTTTTCAGCACTGTTTTACCAACCCAGCTTAAGCGCAGCACAGAAACACATTGGATTCCTTTTTCTGTGTTCTTTAGTTGTTGCGTGACTCTTCCCCTGCCGTCTCCCATTTAGGCTTACAAGACTGTGAATGGAGACAGCGAGAGATACAACGACCGGCTCATTGAGATCACCTCCAGGCAGAAGGGTGAGTAGCTTTCTGTCTGCAATCACACACACTTTCTCTGTTCACCGCGTGATGTACCGGCTAGGGAAATGAAACGGAATGAGAGCGGAGAAATCGGGACTCTCATGTCTGTGTGACGTTCCGTGGCCGGAGAGCGAGTCGACTGGGAGCGGGAGTGTCTTGAGTCTATGAGCATTGTAACAACAGCTAGTGTGCCTGCGGGCAGCGTAGTCAAATGTTTTCATTAGCCGCGGACCCTGTTTTGGCACTGCCACGCTGGAGGCCGCATGCTGGAATGATCTCTCTGAATGCGATTCATCTGCTCGTCCGGTCTGATTTATGTCAGCAAGCCGTTGAGCCGCCAGGGTTTCTGGGCCCGCTGCCCAGTGCGCCGGATTGGTCTGTTCTGATACTAGGTTCTTTGTTATTGGATCGTTGATCAAAGACCCATGTCATTGGTTGGCCTGGGGGTCCACCAGCGACCTCATTGGCTCATTTAGGGTCTGCACCATTGTCGGTGCCTTTATTCACAAATCCTCTGGCCAGTAATGCTTAAAGACAACAGACGTCATTCTAAAGCCCTCTGTTGTTTTTCTTTTCTACAGGTGAGGAAGAGGGTGAGTACGTTGGGCTTCTCCTGTAGAATAGATACTTTGGGTGTGTTGAACAGTTACTGGTCTACTGAGATCTTTGACAGTATGCAGTTTGCCAAATATACAACCCCAACTGAATGTGGGACTGCCCTGGCTTAAGTGAATCTGTTTAGACTTATAAAATATGGATTATAATTTGTATGTAAACAGTACAAACATTTCAAACTGGAAATACCTGTCATAAAATCATTTAAATTAAATTAAATATAGCTTATCCGTGTCTAGACTGCTGTTTTGCCAGCTCTGAGTCGTCTTCCCAAGGGTCTGTAGAATGGCCAGATGGGGGGGAACCTGGTGTCGCCAGAACAACCCAGCACTGTTTATTAAGGGTTTGGAACTGAATTGACCTGCATCCTTTCCATCGTCTCTGATCGCTCTTCATCTGAAGTAGCAGCTCCGTCGGCAGAGGAAACTGAGCCAGCCGCCGAAGCCGTAGAGGCCCCGGCAGAAACGGCGCCAGTCGAAGCGGAGGTCGCGGCGAAGGTTGTGGAGGTCGCTGCGGAACCGGAGGTCGAGGAGGCCCCTGCAGACCACTTGGTTGCGGTACTGGAGGAAGCCGCCCCCGAGCTTGTCATTGAGGTCGTTGCCGAGGTCACGCCCGACGATGATCCAGAGGTCGTCTCTGAGCCTGCTCCTGGGATCTTGGAAGAGGTCGCCATCGCAGAGGCGCCTGCGGTTGAGCCCCACGGTGAGGAAGTAGCGGTGGAGGCAGCCCCCGCCGCTCCTGAGGCAGAAGCGAACCCCATTGCTGAGGTGGCAGTGTGACTGGTCAGAGGTGAAAGGTTATGCTAGAGGGGAGCAACGGGCATAGGTGTGGCGTGTGTCCTTTCTTCTATCCCCCTACCAACCTAAACCTCCAACCCGACAAAGGCCCGATCTACATCCTATTCCCTATGTGTTGCATTGAGTCCAAGTCCCTCCCCACAGGGCGGGGTTCTACGAATTATCGTGATTCTTCCGGGAGTTGAGGTCCGGTTAATATAAAATTGTGCACCACACAAGGAATGGGCTTCCCTTGTAGATGCATTGTGATCTCCCCTGTTTTCCAATGAGAATCCCCATCTTCAACTGGAGTTACGTTCTCGTTACCAGACGTTACATGTGTCAGGTTATTTGGGTCGCTGTCTCTTTCCTGACTGATTCTGGCTTATTTTCACTAGTGTAAAATACTAATGTTTCAACATGGTTTAGATTGACACTGATCTCTCTCTCTCAAGCAATACGTTTGGGAATCATTTGGGCCCAGATTCTGTTATTGTCACGGTTGGTTAAAACCGGTGTCTCAATCTGTCTGAGGTGTGTTCTTTTTTTTTTTAATGGGATATCTTTGTAAAAGATTGAAGATAATGGCGTTATTACGGTAAAAGGGGTCCTCCTGAACCTGATTGTGAGTGTCTTAAATGGCATCATATATTTGCTGGAAAGTGTGCTAGGCTTTGATCAAAAGTGGTGCACTAAAGGGGGGAATAGGGTGCAATTTTGGATACACTGCTGTAAATTTCCCCAAAGTGACCCTTACAATTCTGGACATGCAAGGGCATTTTTCGCTTTTCTCTTATGTCAAATCTGTCTGTTTATGGTTATTATGCAAAACATTTACTGTCAGAGTAGCATTGTAATTGCTATTTGAGTTGCATTTAGTGAAATGTGTTCAAAACTCTTAATTCTTCCTCCCCTTTCCCTCAGTGCTGCTCTCCCACCCCTTCCACAGTTTGACACTACATGTTGCTGTGTCTTTGAACCTGGGGAGAGTTCTAGAAGGATTAGCCAGGCAGTGACGTCATAATGATCAGGGTTCTGGAGCACTAGTAACTGGAACTTCAGAGAACAATTGGATCTGTCTGTTGTCTGCGTCGCTGGTAATCTCTTGCTCTCTCTCTCTCTCTCTGACATCCAATAGTCTTATCCCAGAAACGGTACCAGGGACTAGTCATCCCATGCCAAATGCTGAAGGGCGTCGGTTTCCCCCTTACCCTTATTGCTGGGCATGTTGTAACCACTGCAAATGGTCAATCTGAAGGCCGATCTCACTCTTGAATCAGTGTTTGGCTTGGGGTGACTTCAAACCAACCAGCCTTCACGCCTTTCAAATATCTGTTTACAGAACCTGAGCCAGTCCTGACTACCTTCAAATCTCATGTCCAAACTGACCTTGGTAGTACATTTCTCTTTAACCTGCCTTACCTTCTGCTAATGAAGCTGAATCCCGAACTTGTCGTGGTTGAAAGTGGGGTACTCCTTTTGGAAAAGGGTGCCATTTTAGCATTGAAAGCCTTCATTGATGTTTTATTATTTTTATTATTCTTGTCGGTCGGTGTGTCGACTTTGACAAGCCTAGCCCCTAAACATGGCACACGGCTAAAACGCACCAGCCAAGTCTTACAGGATGTATGGAAGCTCAGAAGAACCACACACACAAGCTTTCCCCCTTTACAGTGCACCTTGACCTCAGCCTTTACCGATATCCTTGTGAGTCTAATCTGGGAATGTTAAGGGGATGCTTTTATAGTAACCCAACCATTAAACTTAATATCCACTATTTCTATCTTCGGAAGTCGAGTGATGCCATGACCAACTGATGATGTGCTAGTGTTTTAAGGAATGTTTGGAGGGCTAAGTGTTAGTGTTAAAGTAAGGAAACTCATTGAATAAAGACATTGTTGTCTACTTTTTGGACTTCTATTGCATTTTTAAACTTGTTTTGTGTGCTACTAGGGATTACCAGTTCAGATTATACATCTTTGCAGTCATTTGAGTCCTTGGAAAGTGCAATACATCCAATGGTCCATAATGAGTGTTTTGGAATGAACGTGATCGGTTTGTGAGTCATAATGACCAACATCTAAGCCTGGATGATGTCTAAAGCCATGCAGGCTGTCTCATTGACCTGTTTTTCAATTACAGTAGAATGTTTAGTCCTCACCAGGCCATGCCTCCTGTTCACACAGGCAGTCCAATAAGAAGTCACCTGAATGGTCAAAATGCCACTTCCTAACGCTAGAACTGGGTCTGCCAGTGTGAATGCAGGCATGCCTACCAGTATACCGCTTTTAGTTTATTAGAGTGTAAATTGGTTTTAGTGTATTTTGGCAGCGGTTCATAATCCAGTTCCTTTGATTATTTTCCTTCTGTAGTAGTGTAGGTCACGATGTAATATTCATGCTCCTTCCGAGTGTTATGGCTGCCTGTCACGGTCACAATGGGTGTCAGTCCAACACGTTACCAAGGAGCCCGGTTCTGAGGAAACAGGTGTGCGCCATTCCATCTGTCAATGCCCGGCTTAATAGGACTGGCACAAACTAGTGTGAAGGAGCCATTGGACCTGACCGGTCCAGTGTGTTTTGGAAAAGCAAACATGAAATCCATGTGCCTAGTTACAAGACAAATCTGGAGTTACCGTGACCTTTTGTATATAATTGAATTGTCTTTTTCTGTTATGTTTCAGTCAAATACGAGTTAGTAATACTTAATGTAGATTGTTGGAATTGCACTACACAAGGATCATATATAAAAATGGGAATTTGCCCCAGGCAGCAATACCAATTTTGTGGGCAGACTTCCTGGACCGTAACTGACAGTAACACTCATCGACAAGGAGCATGAAATAACTGCTGGACCCGACCCCTCCCCTGTGGTAGACTACCTCAAAATGGGTCGCTGGTGAAACGGTGTGAAGGTGAGCCATCATGAGATCGAGAATAACAGGTAAGTCCATTACATAGGCCTCTTCCCAGAACGGGTCACTCTGTCGTGAACACACCCTGTGTCAGGTCTGCATAAATCCCTGTGTAGAACGTTATGTAAAATCACAACGTTAACATCAGTGCCACTCTTTTGTAGGCACAGCATTGTGACTTAAGGTGACTAGAAATGGCTTGGTATACAATCTCCATGAAATCCCTGCTAGGGAGGTGGATATCATGTTAGTACACTTCCTGTGATGCGGATGCTGTCAGCGACAGCCATGACTAACGTCACGGGCCTTGCTCCTCTTCCAGGGTCTGTGTCGGACATCCTGTCCGCCTCCATGAAGCTCCTGGTAGGGACAGAGATTGCGGCCGCCTCCGTGGCCGAGAGGAGGCTCATTTCCGCGGTCCAGCGCCTGGAGGACAAGGCTGCGGAATCATTGCCTTCCACCGAAAACGTACCACAACCGCCAGAGACTCTGGAAGCGGAGGACGTTGCCGAGGCCCCAGGGGATGAGGGCGAGGTGGTTGTCATGGAGACCGACGAGCTCAATCTTGAAAAGGTGGCGGCAACCCCTGAGCCCGAAGAAATACTTCAGCTTGCTGCTGAGGAATTTGCCATAGAGGAGGAGCAGATGGCCATGACTCTTAACGAGGACCTGGAACTTGTTGCCATTGAGGGGGAGGTTAAGGCACCGGTTGTAGAGCAGGCTTCCTCTGAAGAGCCACAGGTCCCTGCAGCAGAAGACCTCCCGTCTGTGGTAGAGGTTGTAGCAGTGGAGACCGCCCCTGTGGAAGAGGTACCAGCAGTAGCAGAAGAGACACCCGTTCTGCAGGACGCCACCCCTGTGGAAGAGGTACCAGCAGTAGCAGAAGAGACACCAGTCCTGCAGGACGCCACCCCTATGGAAGAGGTACCACCAGCAGTAGCAGAAGAGACACCAGTCCTGCAGGACGCCACCCCTGTGGAAGAGGTACCAGCAGTAGCAGAAGAGACACCCATTCTGCAGGACGCCACCCCTGTGGAAGATGTACCAGCAGTAGCAGAAGAGACATCAGTTCTGCAGAACGCCACCCCTGTGGAAGAGGTACCAGCAGTAGCAGAAGAGACACCAGTTCTGCAAGACGCCACCCCTGTGGAAGAGGTACCAGCAGTACCAGAAGAGACACCCGTTCTACAGGACGCCCCCCCTGTGGAAGAGGTACCAGCAGTAGCAGAAGTGACACCCGTTCTACCGGACCGTACCCCTGTGGAAGAGGTACCAGTTCTGCAGGACGCCACCCCTGTGGAAGAGGTACCAGCAGTAGCAGAAGAGACACCCGTTCTACAGGACGCCCCACCTGTGGAAGAGGTACCAGTTCTGCAGGACGCCACCCCTGTGGAAGAGGTAGCAGAAGAGACACCCGTTCTACAGGACACCCCCTCTGTGGAAGAGGTACCAGCAGTAGCCGACGAGACCCCAGTTCTACTGGACACCCCCTCTGTGGAAGAGGTACCAGCAGTAGCAGAAGAGACACCAGTTCCGCAGGACGCCGGCCCATGGGAGGCTTCTGAGGTGGAGGAGCCAATAGCTGTAGAGGCGTACCAAATGTCTGAGGACGAAGGACTCATCATAGAGGCAGCTGCACTGGCAGCAGCCTCCGTCTTGGATGCTGTTGCTGCAGAGACCGAGGCAGCCTCTGAGGGAGTCAAGGCCGAACTCTGTCACGAATGCCATCGCAAAGCCCCGGCCTCTGGGGATGTGGAAGTTGCAGAGGCAGAAGCCGCCCCCGTGGAAGTCATACAAGTCGGCCCATTGGAGGCGGCAGCGCTTGCATCTGTGGATGAGGTTGAGGCTCCCCCTGCTGTTGTGGAAGTATTACAGGAGGCCATGGCTGAGTCTGAGGTGATCGTAATGGATGAGTCTGAGGTGGTCATAGTGGCTGAGGGCCAAACGGAGTTGGTTGCCGGGTCAGTGGAAGATGTCAAGGTAGAGGTGGAAGGTAAATGGTGCAAATGTCTTCTCTTTTCTTATTTTTTATTCATTACTATGATTGTTTCATTTTTCTGTTGTCATTTCTGCTACAGTTGGCTTATAACCGTATATTTAGAGTTAGGAAAAGACAACTATTTTAGTCAAATATTTATATATATTTTAAGGACCATAGAATGCATACTTGTCTACATTTACAAGGAGTCACTTTGACTGTTGTTTGACTATTCCATTTAAAGTTGACCTTTAACCTCCTTGCTCAGGGGTCTCACATTTGACCCCACAGTGTAGTGTTAAGAAAACAAAATATTTAATTTAAGCCTCTCCCCACTTGATGCAATAGCTGGATACTATGTGAGCCAGCAAATAGATTTTCCTTAAACTCTGTCCTGTTTCTCTGCCCCAATTTTACAATGCACACAGGACAGACTACCAGGACAGTAAAAAGGTCTTGCTCAGTGATGTAATAGTACAGTACAAAAGGTAAATGATATAATGATATACCCATAGAACTAGAACAACTAGAATGGACATTCCTATTTTCAATCGTTTTATGGTAGGCTCAGGTTGGAGTGCTTGGAATGTTTGAACATTGCTCGGTAATCTGTGAATGTCAAAAAAATCTAACATCAACAAAAGGACATTAGACTGGAACTACGGGTGAAAAGTAACAAATCCCTTCTATTCATTCTAATTCTATGGAAGTACATAACTTTGGTCCCATGCTAGATGAGTAGCAGCAATAGTCCATACAAATAAGAATCATCCAGTATCACTAAAATGGTTCCTATTGTTTTTCTTTTAGGTGCACAGAGCATGAGTCTGACGCTGGTGACAGCCCAGTCATGAGGGGACAAAATAGAGATGTGCCTTCCGGAGAGAGTCAGCACCCACAGCTCAGTCCTGCAGAATGATACACACACACACACACACACACACACTTAATGTATTAATTGGGTCCTTCTGACTCTGTTCTATAACAGTAAGTTGTAGGAGTTCTCATTCAGCTTCTGTCTTCTGCACATCTGGAAGGTTTGAGGTTTGACTGCCAACTCCTTTCTAGCTGAAGGTAGTCAGACTAGATCCCCAAAATACTTCCCTGAAGGCACCCTATCCTGTATTCGGGTGCCCTATGTTGACCAGCCCCATAGGGGAATAGGATCCCTGTTCACATTCACCCGTTTCGTCTTTAACTTACCCAGAGTTAAGGCTTAAAGCTGTACAAGACCACTTACATTTACTCAAAGAAATTAGGACAACTAGTAATTTGGGTACCCCCTCACCCAGACAATTAAATAAAAGAATGGAATTGGTGTATAAACTAGTAGGTTAATAATTGTATTTATATATTTATATTTTGGAGTGAGAAGGGTTCATTCCAAAGAATGTTTATAACATTTAAAGGAGCACCGTGTAGTATCCAGACACTTAACAATAAAACAATTTAGTAGAACATTTTGATTTGAAACATAAACCTCAAACATTACCTGCAGATGTCTACTGGTTGTCTTTGCTTGTATGTAAGCCAGTTGTGAAGTACATATTAACCCTTTCTTATTTAGCAGACGTCCTGTGGATTGAATAGATTGTTTGGATATATTCTCATACTTTTTTGGGGTTCTTGCCCCATGTCCTTTTTTTTTTTTTTTTTTTTTTTTTTTTTT
>JACXGJ010008207.1:0-27950 GCA_016801105.1 Esox niger | reverse complement strand
TCAATCAATCAATCAAATTTATTTTATAAAGCCCTTTTTACATCAGCAGTTGTCACAAAGTGCTTTCACAAAACACACGGCCTTAAACCCCAAAATATACTTTATTCTGAAGTTCATTTTCATTCATTAAACATGGGGACAGTTTCTGTCAGATATCTGTGCCCCCAGCAATTGTGAGGTATTGCACCAGAAGTGACAAAAATATAATATCCTGCTGCTAGAATACCAGTAATGAAGCCTCGAATGGCTATAACGGTGTGAAAAATGTAAATTCCCATGAGCTTAAAATGCCCAATGGCTCCAAAATGTACATGGTAGTTCTTGCCCAAGGGACAAAAATCCGGACAAACATGGCCTCCATTGACCTATAATCATTAGTGTAGGTGTGGCCTGGTACATAAATGCAGAGAAATCAGACAAGGATATTCATATTGCAAAATATGTATTCATACTTACACATGTTCAAAACATCGCAAAACGTGCATGCACTTTAAGATCGACCACATGGGGGTGCTATAATATGCAAATGTTTCTAACAGCTGATATCTCGTTATTAGTTTGACTCCGTGTGATGAAATTACCGTACACATGCTAAGGAAAATTAATCTAGCTAAGCTGCAAAATATGATTCACCTTAGCCAAATGGTGGCACTGTTGAACTGGGAAAAGCACTCAAGAATGTTCAGTGATTCATAATGTTATTGTTTTTCCCTTACACAAACACATTCAATTGGTTTATTTCATTCTGGAGTAGATATTCTTTCAATAAACAAGGGGGCTTGGTTTTTGTCAGTCATCTGTGAAATCTGTGTCCCCTAGGGCGGCCAAGATGGTATTTTCCCAAAATTATGAAATGTTTACAGCCACTCTTCGGAATCATACTCAGCCATTGCTTTGACATGCTCTACCAATAAAGATATTCATTCATTGTGATAGTTTGAAAAATGTGACAGACTAAAATCTAATTCAATTAACAAGGGGACAGTGTCTGTCAGCTACTGCCAAAATGTGTGACCTCCCATCAATCTTGAGAGATCATTAAAAAATATATATTCTGAAGTAAATTTGTATTCAATAAACACAGAAATCTGTGCCCCAATCAGTCGAGAGTTATTGTTCCAAAAACATATCTAAACATATAATATTGTTTTTTCTCTCACACCAGCACATTCAATACATCTATTTCATTCTGGTGTAGATGACCATTCAATAAAAAAGGGCACCATTTCTGTCACTCATCAGCTAAATCTGTGCCCCCTGGAGTGTCAAGATGACATTTTCCCAAAAAAACTAAATGTATGCAATCCCTCATTGGAATTGTACCCACATCCTCTGCATGACAAGTCACATGCTCTTCCAATAGATATATGCAGTCATGGAGATATGAAAAACGAGTACTTGATTGTTATTCAATAAACATTGAAATGGTGTCTGTCAGACACTGCCCAAATCCAGTTCCCCCTGTCAATTGTGAAGGGTTCTTTAAAGATGGTCAAAACGTATACTGTTATTTTGTCTCCAACTCTCTCACCATCACATTCAATAGCTTTGTTTCATTCTGGAACATAATTTTATTTTCATGCAATTAACAAGGGGACACGATTTCTGTTAGCAACTTCCCAAATTTGAGAGATTGTTCCAAATATGTAGAAACGTTTTATGTTATTGTTTTTCTCACACCAATGTCATTCTGGAGTAGATGTTCATTCATTTAACAAGCTGGCATGATCTCTTTCAGCTGTCGATGAAATCTGTCTTCCTGGTATGTCAAAACAGAATTTTCCAAAAATATATATTTTCTCTATTCAGAATTGTACCCACAAGCTTTGTGTTGCAAGTGACACGCTCTACCTATTGAGCTGTACAATAATTGTGGTTGTTTAAAAAAAAGTATGCACTTGATTTTTATTCTATAAACAAGGGGACACCGTTTCTGTCTGCCTCCACCAAAATCCATGCCCCCTTGTTGATCGAGTGAGATTGTTCAAAAAAGCTAAGCCCTATTGTGTTTCTGTGTTTCTTGGTGTTTCACTGGTTCACTACTCCTATCATACAAAATTACTTTCACGTAACTGGATATCTGGCATTTATGGACCAAGCTCCATGTTAAAAAACATGGCAAAAAAAAACATTGGTGTGGGCATGGCCTGGTACATAAATTCATAAAAATCAGACATCGATATTCAAAATATGCATTGGTACAAATGTTTAAAAACAATCTCAAGACCCATATGGAGGAACTTTTAGATGCTAATGCTAATGTTTCTAACGGTTGATATGTCTTGATCTGTTTGATTACCAGCTTAGGGACATGAATCTAGCTAAGCTGTAAAGTATCGTTCACTTTAGCCAAATGGTGGCACTGGTGGACCGGGAAAAACATTAATGAAAGTTCAATGGCTCATATCGACCATACTGATAGATGTTGTCAAGACTTGAGTTTAATAATATGGGTACCTTAGTGCTATGTACCAAAGCTGATGGGTTTCACACAAGCTTTTGTTAAGAAACAGAGTTTAAAAGTAGTCAAAGTCTGTCAAAAATTACACATGATGTGTTCCATGCTGAGTTGTGATTTTTAGCAAGTGTGACAATGTGTCCAATGCAGCTTTGATTATTATTATTATTATTATTACGTGACTTTATCATCCCATCTCCCAGATCCCTTGAACAGTTTACAGTACATTCATACTGCAGTACAGTTCATTATCTGCTACAATGATAATGCTACTATGGAAGTGAAAGTGTATCTGTGGGTGTGAGAGAAAAATATCGCAATCGAGTGTGTTTTTGTGTTCCATAGGCCGTGGAGCCAGAGCAGTTAAAACTATGTCATGTGTAACCCAGTACAAGCTCTTTCTCCTGGTGGCCAATGAGGGCTGTCCTGTGTCCTGGATAAATGCCAGTGCTAACAACTTAGACTCAGTTAGCTTTCTTGCTTGGGTGTATGCCCAGTTGATAGGAGGGTTATTTCATTCATTAGATAATTTCTCTGTAGTATAGAGTTATCAGGGATATATCAGAGTTTGTCCTATAGGTGTGGACAAAGAGACATACACATACTGTGTAATTCTACAGTATGTGTAGATAGACGAAACTGAATGCAATGGGAATTTCTCACAAGGTTCTTGTAAACGAATAAAGGCCACATTGGACGGATAGTTCTGCTAGATCATCTGCAAATTTAGGCGGAAGTGTCTGGGACTGAGATTTCCTCCCACCTCCCTTTACCCCCTCTCACTCCTTACTTTATCCCACTTTACTCCCAAACCATCTACCCTGCCTCCGCCAGCCCTTGTGCCCTCAGGCATCAGTTGTTGACCAGATGCATCAATCTGAGTGTGTCCTTGCTAGTGGAGCCAAAAGTGAAGGAGAGAAGTTATCATTGTGAATAATGGGGGAGAGAACATTATGTGACACATTTTCCTTTTACCCCAAAACATCCCACTGGAGTTTCAAGTAAAACATGTGACCTTAATGAGATGGGGGTGTATTGAGGATCAGAGGGGATGCTAGTGAGGTGGGCAGTGGGTTGCATTGATCTATGACTGGAACTGTAACTTGACCATGCCCTTCCATGAGTGGGTGCCATCAGGCTCTTCAACAATAAGGACACTGACAACTCAAATAAAAAAATTGTCGGAGGATAGGCACACATTCATATTAGGTGTGTGTATTCCGTTTGTGTATGTGCCTGTCCATGTGGAAATAAAACAAAGGGTACACCGTGACCTCAGCTAGATTTGATCCAGCATGTGTGAGAATCCAGGTACAGATGTAACTCACTATGTCGTACTGTGCAGTAAAAACAGTAGGACATTTTTAAATGTCATAACCGCATTACTGTCATGAGTTTGGGCGGAACAATAGGAGATTTGACAAGAGTGTAGTCTGGGTAGAAACTGAACAACTGACCTACTGCTAGGGATTTACCGCCTAGGTGATGAACCACTCCTTTCTAGATCTGATTCACTTCTTTGTTCAATTCAGATTGGATCACTTCTCTTTTCATTTAAAAACATCATTGCTACTGACAAATGAGAAAGAATAACTAAGAAATGATTCAGGCTAGAGAGTTAACTGGCAGAATAGCTTGCTAAAATTATTTTGCCCAGGAGACACTCCCAGCTTGCTGAATTATATTTATTGGTGATAGTGATTACATTATTCTTTATCTAATGCTTTGGTAGTTTTTACTACTAAAACATTTTTAATATGAAATATCTAGCTTGTATTGCCTTAATCTGTCCTGTTGTTAGAGTCAATTTGTACAACTCTGAAGATTTGTTTTAAAAGCCAGACCTTTGCGATTTGGAACGGGGCTCCCAACAGGCTATAGTCATCACTAAGCTAGGGAAAGGGTGTCAATCTGGCAATTCTGGACTGCTGTGACCGATGGAAAAATTGTTGACAAGTCCAATGGCTCTTTTGAATAAGGTCAACCATATCACTAATGTGATCGAAGTAAACAAAAAAACAGCAAAGACCACAATGAGTTTAATAAAGAATGACTTATATGTAGATCACACAGGAGACTCAATAGATTAATAACACCACTGGTTTTACTATACCGTCCAGAAAAAATATTGCTTTGGTGCATAATTGTGTCTGGAAATTTCCAATCACTCATAATGATGTAGGGAGAAAGTGTTTCACAGTGGATTTTCCCTTTAAAGAAAGTGTATGTCTAGTAAATCTGTGTCTTTATATTATTAACATATTTAAGTTGCTAACAATATAAATATATGTACATGAAGACACTGGATCAGCAACAATCGCAGAGCCTAGTACAGCTGAATGAAGTCGAGGGAGATTAGCAATGTAGCGCCAAGGCAGGAAAAAAAAACTTGACAAGGCTGTAATAAATACAGCTCTGTTTAGTTTTTTATGCAAGTCTACATTAACAAGAATATAGCATAACAGAAATAGACAACAATAATATTGACCGTGATTAATCATAAAGCTGATGGGTGATTTCATATTTCTTTTTAAATAACTTGTTTATAGTTCTAGGTTATGTTAAGAATAAATATATTGCTTCCACATTTGGTTGATATTAGGCAGGACATTGTAGTATGCATTAGCTGCTAAAGTGGACATGGACAACAGGCCAGATTGTACTCTATAATAGTTGTCTTTTTCAAGTGTGTAACCACATTATATGAAGTATTTCACAGAGAGTTGTATGGTGGAGTGGGGTGCCACCTTTGCCTAATAATGACTGAACCAGTGAACAAGATAGGCTAAGATGTTGCACACCATAGCTAAATTTAATATATAAATATAAAATATATATATATGTTGTGTCAGTGAATCGATCTAGTACCAGCCTTGTGGTGCTGATTAATATTTGTTGGCTTAATATCTATGAAGCATTTCTGGGATTAAACAAAGTATGTATTATTGTACAATCTGGCTTGAAGAAATGCGTTTTTAAAGCCAGACTTTACAAGAGCATGCTTGACATTAGTTCTGCCAGTAAATAGCTAACAAAGTTGGAGTTCATTTTTAAGTTTCCCTTTCCTGAAATGTCAACAAGCTAAGCAAATTTGCATCATATTTTTGAAACATTGCGATTGGTTCCCCCTTGTAAGTGTCCTGTGCCAGGACCTCTAATCACAGCATGTCGAGCGTAGTGTGTAAAATGTGACGCCATCGGATTACTGCTCCATTCATACTAAGCCGGAGCCAATATTTGAAATTAATGAAACAGCCCTGTTAAATTGGCATGATTTGAGCTTGGTTTGAATGTGTATTAAAGCAACAGAGAACAATAAGGTAACTTAATGTTAACATTCCATCTGGGCTAAGAAACAAGAAAGAAGTATAGGGTTTGCATAGACCAAATGAGGAACTGAGAGAAGGGAGTAGAGGGTTAAGATAAGGAGGCAGGAGGGTAAAGGTGAGACTAAATGGGGGAGGAGGAACTAAGGGGGGACATTGAGGGAAACTCTCCCTGCAGACAGGCAGGCAGTCAGGCAGGCAGGCAGGCAATGAGTGGTGCTTGGCTGCTGTGCAGCGGTGACTGGTTAAATAAACAGTCCTAATTGGCTGTGGAGCCCCACCAGTCTGGGGTTTCACTGCCTTTCATCCCGGGAAGCCAACGGGAAGCTGTGGGAGAGCTGAGGTGAGTTGTCTTTCCACACAGGAACATACGCACATTACACAGGACATATTCACATGAAAACATGCATGCAGCCACACAGTAACAAACACGCAGACATTATACCTGCCCTTATACTTGGATGCTGTGTAGGAGTTGAGGTGAGTTGTCTTTCCAAACTGTTACTCAAACACATGCACGTTATACTGGACATGAACACACATGAACATGCATCTAGCCACAAAAAGATGCTTTAGCTCCCTCTTCCTCTCTCTTTTACAGGTTCTCTCTGGTGTATTTTAAACAGTTCAGAGCAGAGTAATGTGATGTGACCACCTGCTCAGTACAGCTGGAGATCAGCAATTTGCTCCAAAACCCACATAGTGCAACACATACACACAAACACACACACACACACACACTTGGTGAATTTTGGAGTCATGTCCAACAAGGAACTCTTCAACCAGTGCTCTCCCATACACACACATAATTGTTTTCCTGTCCTTGTGCAGACCTAACCATGACTCAGACATGAATCACCTTATTTCCTAACCCTAATGCTTACCCTAACCTTACCTTGATTACTTAACTGTCTCCTTAGAATGAACCTAGCCCAAATGCCCAATCCTGATCCTAACCTTAATCTGTCTTTATAACCTACATTTCATAACCTAACCTAGCCCTAACACCTTCTCTGACCCTAATGTCAAAATGGACTTTTAACCCTATCCCCTAAGATGGAAACTGCATTTTCCCGTGGTGGGGACCGGCCAAAAACTCCTTGTGGTGATATCAGGTGCACATCAAAGTGGATCACATACACAAACATTCACAGTCACACAGCAAGTGAGTTTTTTTTAGGTGACAAGTGTGTGCTATATAGCCAATATATCACGGCTAAGAAATGTTCTGGACACTTTCATTTAGACCTACAAAATATTATATATGAATGGTCTTAAATAACTCCAGAGGCAGGAAAACAGACAATTTGACAGACAGACAGTCAGAAGGAATAGTGCTGTAGTATGATGTGTTCAGCCTTGAGCCTTGGAAGCTGTGTTATCCATTATCCAGGAGTAGATAGCAGTTTGGCCCCAGATTCACCTTTTCCACTGCAATACATCAGTAGCTATGGAGATCAGATGAAGCCATATCCCCTTGTGGACACAGACTCCATACTGGATGTTGAGTTTTGTGTTTCACCATTGTTAGGTATACTGTACATGGAATAATTGGGAAATGGAAACATTGGTAGAGTACATCTCTGAGTCAGAAAAACCTTTGGAAAGCGGTGAACGTCATATACATAAGACAGTTTCGGGTGCTTAACAAAATGATTGAGAGCAATGATCTTTATATAGAATCCACATGGTTATGTCCTCCTACTCGCATCCCCTAACCTTTCATAACACTCATACCTGAGTTTAGGCCCACTGCTGCTCCTTTGAGCCTGGAACACTAGTGGACCACGCCTATGAAGAGCTCACTACCATAGATGGACAATGAAGTTTACAGAAGAAGGATACATGGATATATGGGCACGTGAATCAGTAGTTTCCATGCTCTGGAATGGTGTGATCCCTTGAGAGAGAGGAAGCGGGTTAGGGAGTGAGGGAGGGAAAGGGAGAGGTGTAAAGATAGAGAGAGAGAGAGATAAAGGTAGATGTTGAGAGAGGGGCTATGGGAGGGAGACAGAGAGAGAGGACCTTGGCTTATGGCCCATAGAGAGAGGAGGGGTGTTTGGCCACTGGCCCACTGAGAGAAGGATCTGGGAGGAAATGTGGTAAAGATTCTGGTCCCAAGAATCCTTCTGGTGTTTGTTTTCTCTTTGTGATACACTTGCTTTTATGTGCTCTGCTATTGGCACAGGCCAGGACAGGGGAAATAGTGGGAAGGGGTTTTAAGCAAGGAAAGGTGATTGACCAGATTGAACATAATGAGGTGATGAAGATAACGTTTTAGGCAGAACAATATCTAACTACTATCAGAACTGGACACAACCCAGCTTCCTCATATAAACAAGACTCTACATCTGTGTTCCCTGAGCCAGCTCCTGGGATTCCACAGGGCACATCATAGTTGGACTAGATTGTGACACAGAACTATGCAATAAACTCAAGGGTGGTGGATTGACTTCAAAATGCTGTCTAAATCCTTCTAAACCAAACTCCACATTGACTATCATCAGGGATTTTAACAGTAGGATAATATATGCCTTTAGGGAGGACATGTGCCAGAGCTCATCAATCCCTTTAAGTCATTGTTTGTCGGTCTGTTTAAAGTCACTGCTAGAGTCGTCGAACATCAGGCGTTGCCATCAGCTGTTAAGGAATATCTCCTTTGAAATCAATGACAGCTGCTCTACTGCTGGCGTCACGTCTAAAGGCAGTCGGCTCGTCTCAAGAATCACAGGGGTTACATTTTTCATGGCTGACGTGCGCATTCATGGAAATAAGGAGGGGGAAACATTTTTGGTGTGCTTCTGGTGTGGCAGGTAGAATGTTATATTGACATGATGCTCATGGCAAGTAAACACAATGCGTATTGTGGAACGTTAGTGTGAGAAGATAGCTCTGTCAGACAGGACCTCACAAAAGCCCTACAGTCGACATTGTTGAATTCTGTGGTATTGTTGTGAGCCTTGGCCAAGTGCTGAGTCCATGCACTGCGATATGCTGTGTCTAAGAGCTACTCGTATCTGTGGTATAAATATTCAGCAGCTTCCAGACAGTACAAATTCATAATTTGAAGCACTATATTTATAATTTTATAATTGAGCAATTTGGACAAAGATTCCTTTTTGGAATCAAATGATATGTCTATTTTAGGAGAATGTAGCCACCTTTTTAGGTTGCGTCATGAAGGCCCCCAGCTTGATTGCATTTGCGATTTGTTTTTAGTCTATGGGTGAGAAAGTGATTAGTTTGATTGGAAATGTATTGTAACAAAGGTTTAAGCAGAAGCAATGTTTTTTCCATTCATTTTGGTATGTTATATTAATTATCAGAGCCAGAGCACATATATTTCTTATGATGGTTTTTCTGCTCAAACCACGAGTTGCACTCTGTAAAACACTGACATAATCTAACGACTCATGTATTTACACACCGCCCTAAAAGGCCCCTCATTCACCAGGTGACCTTACTCACCCTCTTGTCATTTCCCCCCTCACACCTCACACCCCCATTCCTCCCCTAACTCCTCCCATTTCCCCCAAACTTACCCAGGCTGCCCTCTATCCCGTCCACACCCCTTGTCATCACAGAACAGGAAGTTAACAGACCTGCAGGAAGGCTGCTGGCCCGGATGGAGGCTCTCCGGACACATTTAAACACTGATGACCAGCTGGACCCTGTTTTCAATGACATATTCAATATGGAACTACAGCAATGCACTGTTTCAGCCTGTTTCAAACCCTCCATCATTGGTCCAGTTCCCAAAAAACAGATGGTGTCTTGTCTAAACGACTGCAGAGCAGTGTCACTCACCTCAGGCATCATGAAAACATTTGATAGCCTAATCCCGTCCCATCACTTTGGCCTTCTTTGACCCACAGCAGTTTGTCTAGAGAACAAACATCGAAGACACTATCAACACGGGCCTACACTACATTCTTCAACACCTTAATCTCAGAGTCTTTTTTCAAGATCAGAATACATTCAGTATGAGGAATATGTGAATACATCCAAGGTTTTGGTACTCTGGGAAAGTTTTGGGGGTAAAATGTAGTTCTAGACCTTGGTTCCTGTGGTAGAAACGCAATGAGTTCCTCAAAAGGTTCCTAGTTCCTGGGTATAGTTCCTGTGGTCGAAACGTAGTGAGTCCCTGTAAAGGTTCCTTGTTCTTGGGTATAGTTCCTGTGGTCGAAACGCAGTGAGTCCCTGGAAAGGTTCCTAGTTCCTGGGTATAGTTCCTGTGGCGTAAACGCAGTGAGTTCCTGGAAAGGTTCCATGTTCCTGGGTATTGTTCCTGTGGCGGAAACACAGTGAGTTCCTGGAAAGGTTCCTAGTTCCTGGGTTTAGTTCTTATGGTGGAAACATGGCTTAACAGGACTATGCTCACCACAACAAGACACCTCCTAACTGTTGCTTGCTGATTGAAAAGCTACACTGCACTTACAAACCCCTTTCCACCTCCCATCAAGATAGATGTGCGTCTCAATATACATTTGTACATTAATCGTAAATGAATTAATCTTACAGATTATATCCCTTTACCTCATAAGCTCACCATGTATTGTATTCAAATGAATGCCTCAGTCCCTGTATGTTGTCTACCATTAGCAGCACCTGGGTGAATACAGGTAATAAAAGGACTCTGACTGCAGTTTGACTGAAACACATGGTATACAAAACTGTGTATTGTAATTTTGTGGGTAATCAGAATCATCATGTATAATATCAAAATTGCATCTCTGGGGTTTGTTGTAGCCTATATGTCCATATTATCCAGGTACATTTGTGTCCAGACACAGCCTTGCTTCATGCATAAGAACAACATAAGAACAACATAAGAACAACGTAAGAAAAGCATGTGGTGTATTGGCCTTGTTGATTCATTATATTTCAGCTAACCCTGTGGTTATCACTTATATGTCTGCATGTATTCAAACCTTTCTTGTGTGACGATGGTACTCTGTGGTCCAACTCTTCTGGAATGTGCTACAGTGTGTGTGTCTGTATGTGTGTGAGTGAGGCACTTCATGTATCAGCCAGCACCTCCTCCGCTCAAGGGAAATGAGCCAGCAAGGAAGAGTCCACCACACACCATTGATTTCAGAAGACAGGCTGTATATTGCCAGATGGTGAAAGAGACAGAGATGCTCGACACGTTATAATACGCTGCACGTAGGACATTATGATAAAGCATATAGTGGAGCGTTAGTCTGTGGGAGGCAGAGGGAGGCTTTGTGGATTGTGTATGCTTCAGTGGGGTCGTGTCAGGATTTAGAGGTTTTGAATGAGGCTGAGCAAAGTATTTCCTATCCTTTAGGGCAGAGGACATACAGTAGATCATTTCATACAGACACATCTCCTGTTCACACACAGTTTGGCTCTTAGTTGCCGAAGGAGGGGAGGATTCACGTGGGTGTGTGCGTTTCAGTTTGATCAGGAGCGAAGGAGAGGATTGTGGGTATTTAGGATCCGGGTTGGGGTTTATGCAAGGGTTTGAAGAGGAGGGTTGATGGACTAAGGAGTGGGAGTGAAGGAGGAGGTGATCACACTTTTTCCAGGGACTTCTCTGAACATGTCATGTCATCAGCATTTCCCCGGCAGTTCGCAGGGAGTCCAGGAACGAGAGAGGGAAACGGGGAGGGAGAGATGGAGGGGAGGGGGGGGGGGGGGTGCTTCTTCCGAAGGGGGCAGGCAGCCAACAACAACAGTCGACTCCAGCAGGTCGGGACAGGAAGAGAGGGGAGGAGGGCAGAGGGGGGAGAGAGGGTGGCTGATGTGTATGGCTGGCGCTCCGGAGTGTTCCCGTTTGTTGTTCCTGAGCCAGGCCTTCAGTAGGGGCTGGTCCCACGGGAGTCATTACACCACATTCCTTTCCCATTATTCCACAATCCCCTTTACCAGCAACACCATCCTGGGATTTAGATGGCTTTTTATAGCTCGTCCTGTGTTTTCATGCTTATTATTAATCTGTATTATTAGATGGCTGCTGAACTGTGTGTGTGTGTGTGTGTGTGTGTGTGTGTGGGTGTGTGTGTGTGTGTGTGGATGGCGTGTGAGTGAATGAGGCCAATAGTCAAGTCTTTCCCTCAGTTTGATGGGCTGCTGCTCCTGCTAATCCAGACTGATCCATGCGTGTGTGTGTTTAAGTGTGTGTCTGTGTATTTACGCACGCATGCTTGGGTGCATGCGTGTGTGTGTGTGTGTGTGTGACCCCGTGTCTGAAGGCTATGCTACAGAATGCTACGGTCAGGGGAGGACTCATGTTTCAGTCCTTTAAAACTGCTCTCCTGGCCGGTCTCCAACGTGACCAGATTTTAACAAGATTAACTCTTCTTTTACTTCTGTGCATTTTATGAATGAGTGTGCTGAGTATTAGGGCTGGAGTATGTCTAAGTGTCTGTGTCATCATGTGTCTGTTTATTTGTGCACACACTGTCACTATCAGTGAACAGTCATTTCCTCCCTCTGAACTTCATGTTCGGTGAATCATGGTTGTCACTGACAAGAATGTGTTCCCATAGAGACCACATTTATACGGCTGTACCGTTTTCATGTTAATGCCACACACACTGTTTTACAGCTGGATAGATCTTATTCATAATTTTCTCATGCCAAGACACGTGAAGTGTGCGTATTTGTGTGGGTGGGTGGGTGTTTCAGTGAGAGGGAGGGAGCATTGGTGTGTCGATGTTGTGGGTGTGTGAATTACTCATTGCCTTTGGCGGCAGTGTTGTGCTGTGTTCCTCAGTGACAGGCATCTGCAGAAAGGATGTATAGGACAGAAAGGGAAAGAGACAGAGAAGAAATATAGTCAGAGGATATACTCAGTTCAATATGAAAGTGTTTCAGTGGCATACATGGATGGTTGTCAAAATTGCCAAATGCAGAGAAACAGAACAAAACTATTTTGTACAATTTTACACAGAAAGATAACAAATAATCGACAAATTAGAAATGTACCTTGTGGATGCCATTGTTTGCCTTTTGTAATGACAGGTCAGGACATATTCTTGTGCAAGGTTTACTGCCTTTATGTTTTCGCCTAAGAAACAGCTAAATTTCTCCTCAGCATGAAATTTGGAACTACTTCTTCAAATTTCAAGGAAAAAACAATCTCTTATTGAATTGTATTTAAAATAGTGGAGTGGAAAGTTTTCATTTGAATTATGCAAAGTTTACAAAGTTTTTCCTCTCAGGCCATCCATGTTTCATATGTCTATTGCCAGGCTATGATCACTGAGTCAGTACATTGCTTTCTTTATATATATCTTTTTTATCTTATCAAGGTGTTAACTGGATATCTCAATAACATTGTGGTAGATATTTTGAATTACATGTGATATTACTTTGCCAAATGTTAATGTATGTATTTCGAATGGAGGTTTGGATATGCTTTCAGTTTTATTATTGATGGTCTAGTGGTTGAATTCAGCTGATGCCAACTGCACTACAAAGTCACTGTTTGTGTTGTTGGGTTTGTAAAAGAATGCCTTGTGATTATTCTCTGGATCATGTTGTGTTGGGTAAGTCCAAAATATAGTTGCTCTTTCTAAACATGAAATGCTATGTTCTGCCTTACAGGCTAGGTTTGAGGAATTGCTGTGAGCACCAATAATATTTTTGTAACATTCCAGGGTAATATTTCCGTAGGCTTTGGTCCCAATATTAGCCTTTTTTGTTAATAGTTTATTTATTCGATTTTTTAATCAATTTATTACTGGCTAGATATACACCACTTTTATATTCTTCACATTTGGTGAAGACAAAACTGTAAATCATTTGTTCAGTATCTATGGTATCGAATGTCTATGTGCCATATTCCCAATAGCTATTTCTTTTCCTCTTGTATGTGGGTGGTAGTTAGGCTATAGTGTATATATAGTGTATATATATATACAGTCCCCTGCATAAGTATTGAAACGGCAAGGCAAATTCCTTTGTTGTTGTTCACTGAAGACATTTGGGTTTAAGATCAACAGCTGAGTATGAGTGTTCCGAATTTCAGCTTTAATTTTCTGGTATTCAAATCTAGATGTGTTAAACAACTCAGGACATACCACCCTTTGTTTCAACCCACCCATTTTTCAAGTGGGCAAAACTATTGGAACATGTGACTGACAGATGTTTCTTGTTTCCCAGGTGTTGCCTTTTAGGTTGATTGTTCAAATATTAAATATTTAAATAGCTCTGCGTGACTAGTCTAAGTTTCCATCCTTGGTTTAAACCTATAAAGACTGCATTTCTTGTTAAAGAGTATAAACCAACATGAAGACCAGAGAGCTATCTATGGGAGAAAAGCAAACCATTGTCAAGGTGAGAAAAGAAGGAAAATCGACCAGAGCCATTGGACAAACATTGAGCATTGCAAGCACAACAATTTGGAATGTCCTGAAAAAGAAAGAAACTACTGGTGTACTGAGCAACAGACGTCGAACAGGTCAGCCAAGGAAAACAGCATTAGTTGATGACAGAAATATCGTGGGAGCTGTGAAGAAATCCCCCAAAACATCAGTAAATGACATCACCAACAACCTCCACAGTGCAGGGGTGAAGGTATCACAATCCACTGTTCGAAGAAGACTCAGAGAGCAGAAATATAGAGGCCACACCACAAGATGCAAACCACTTATCAGCAGTAAGATTCGAAAGGCCAGATGGAAATTTGCAAAGAAGTATAGAGATGAGCCGCAAATGTTTTCAAACACAATCTTATGGACTGATGAGAACACGATTAATCTCTACCAAAGTGATGGAAAGGCTGGTATGGAGAAGTATGGAGAAAGAAAGAAACTGCTTTTGATCCGAAGCATACAAACTCATCTGTGAAGTATGGTGAAGGTAATGTCATGGCTTGGGCATACATTGCTGCTTCTGGAACAGGCTCATTAATATTTATTGATGATGTAACTGAAGATGGTAGCAACAGAATTAATTCAGAAGGGTTCAGAAACATTTTGTCTGCCAATTTACGGAGAAATGCATTGAAACTAATTGGGAGGAAGTTTTTCATGCAGCAGGACAATGACCCAAAGCACACTGCCAACAAAACAAAGGACTTCATCAGGGGAAAAAAGTGGTTTTAGACTGGCCAAGTCAATCACCTGACCTTAAACCAACAGAGCAGACATTTCACATCCTTAAGAGGAGACTGAAGGGAGAAACATCCTGAAACAAACAAGAACTGAAAGAAGCTGCGGTAAAAGCCTTGAATAGCATCACAAATGAAGAATGCAACAGTTTAGTGATGTCGATGGGTCGCAGGCTTGAGGCAGTTATTGCAAGCAAGGGTTATGCAACCAAATATTAAATGTTATTTACTTTAAGATTATTTGTTCCATTACTTTTGCTCACCTAAAATGCTGTGGTCTAATACAAATAGTGATATGTCCTAAGTTGTTTAACACATCTCGATGTGAATACCAGGAAATTTAAGCTGAAATTCTGAACACTTTTCTCATACTCATCTTTTGATCTTAAACCCAAATGTCTTCAGTGACCAAAAAAACTAAGGAATTTGCCTTGCCGTTCCAATACTTTTGGAGGGGACTGTATATATACAGTTGCAAAGGAAACTTTTGAGTGAGTAACAGAAACCTTTAATTTGCAGTGGTCTCTTAATTTGAACCCTTCTGTTCCTCACTCAAAACGTTTTCCACAGCTGTATATATACATGATCTTATATATACTTGTGTATAGATATACTTTGCTGCACAGAAAGAGAGAGACATCTGTTTTAGTGAACAGGTGTTTCAGAGCTCCAGCTCCCCTGGCATGGTTCTGCTGTCTTCCACCGCCTACCATACTTCCTACTACACCCTAACCTCACCCTCTTTACTCTGTATCTACCTCTCTCTTTCTGTCCCCCACCTCATCAACCTCACACACACCCTCCATTTTGATTTAAAGGATTTTCTTTTAATGTTTAACCCTGACTTATATTAACAAATTACATGGAAATAAGAAAGATAACATTAAATTGGTTGGAAGAGAAGTCTGAGGATTACCAAACACAGGTCAATGAGCCATGTGAAGGTGGGCTATAGCATGCCTGTGTCACTTACAATACAATACACAGACACACACAAACACACACACAGAATGTGGAAGCAACACAGCGTCTGTATTCCACCACTAAGCGGTCAGCTACATTTTGGTATTATTTTATCACTATCAGATTAACCATTTTGAGAATACAACACCTGGCTTTGCGGGCGTGCTTGTTCGCATTTTTTGTGCATGCACAATGCAGCTGTCAATGTCTGGTCTGGATTTCAGACATTCCATTTGAATGTGGAGTCTGTTGTTTGTGTCTGACATGAGAATTGAAAAATGTCAATGCATGTCAATCTGGCTATCAGGTAGAAATTTATCAGACAAATTCTATCCTCAGATGGTCTGATATGCTGTTTGAAACTAACTTAATTTAGCTGAGGACTGTTAGTGACAGTTGTAACTTGTTAGCCCAGATGGCAGTCTTACTGTTTAGAGCTAGAGTTTCAAAATAGATGTACAAGACATCTTGATCTCTCTGTACTCCCTAACTGGCGTCGACATCAGCTGGAGCTTGAAAGTTTGTGTTTTTTATTCTTGAGAACACATTCCTCTTCACGACCTTTCACTCCCAAGGGGAGTTGAAAGATCTTGGAGAAGTAAACAAATAAATAAATGCCTTGGAAAAAATGGACCTCAGCAGCCAGAGTTTCTCCAGCCTTTCTTTCTCTCTCCATCTCTCTCTGTCTCCTGACCTGTGGTGATTGTTGACATTTTTCTCATATTGACACAATTTGCCCCAAAAGTACAAATTCTTTCATTTTTTGGGGAAATATTTCATTGTTTGTTATCTTTTTGCAATTACTTTATAAATGATACAAACCAGTGGGGAATTGGTGTAAGGTTACACTTTATTTGGATAGTCAAATTTACCATATGTAGATGTTCTAAAGATATTCATACTATTAACAATTATTAAACTATTAAAACAATGTAAATTCTGCTAAGGTTAAGGTTAGGGTTTGGAATAAGTGTTAGTGTAAGGGTTAAGAAAAGGGTTCTGGTTTGGATGAGGTTTCAGGTTAGGGTTAATACAGTGGGGAGAACATACATTTGACACACTGCTGATTTTGCAGGTTTTCCTACTTACAAAGCATGTAGAGATGTTTTATCCTAGGTACACGGAATCAAAAAAAAATCCAGAAAATCACATTGTATGATTTTTTAAAATTAATTTGCATTTAAAATTTGCATACAGCAGTGTATCAAATACTTGTTCTCCCCTCTGTATAAAGTTAATTGACATGTTCATGATGGACTGTAGATCTATAGATGGCCAGAAAAGCATCTAGAGATTGACTATCCAAGCTTCCAAGTGCTACTAAGTTGAAATCCTTGTGTTGTCAGGGTGAAAGGGCACAGTTCACGTGGATTAACCGCTTATATATGTATAAACTAAGATCCTTTCCTCAAGCCCTTCTTGGTCTATTTCATGTATCAGCCTGACTTCCCAGATGATTGGATGTGGAGGTGGCCGTTGGACAAGCATGGAGTCATGAGCACATCACACATTTGTGTAACTGGATTTGTGTGTACCAACAACCTGGAACCTAATATAATAGAGGGCTGGCCAAAAGTTGTAATTTCAACAGATAGTCTAAGGGTTAGGGTACCAATGGAATGTAAAACAGAAGGCTCGAAAAACAACATTCTCTCATATATTTCCAGCTCTCACTCTCTATCTCTCCCTCTTGCTACGTTTCTTTCCTTTATGTCAATTTTGTTTGTGACGTGGTACGGACACGGGCGCAGAATCGAAAAACAATAGATCACTATATTTAAAGCATAGAAAAGATCAAATCAAAATGGAACACAATGGGGACCTCTTGTAGCTCCTGTTCTCAGACAGCTAACAGGGACATGAGCACAGATCACAGTACCTAACCAATAACGAGTGCCTAATATAAGTGATAACCAGGTACCATCGAACCGAGTGATGAATCTGTGAATGTCAGGCTGCGGTCAACCATGCTAACAGGCACACCAGCGGTTAGTAAGCCAGCGACGTCGCGTGCTGGAGGGGTGGTGCAGGAGCAGGTGGAGACGTTGTGCACCAGAGGGGTGGTGCAGGTTGGGGAGCAGGTGGAGACGTTGAGCACTGGAGGGGTGGTGCAGGTTGGGGAGCAGGTGGAGACGTTGTGCACCAGAGGGGTGGTGCAGGTTCAGGAGCAGGTGGAGACGTTGAGCACTGGAGGGGTGGTGCAGGTTGGGGAGCAGGTGGAGACGTTGAGCACTGGAGGGGTGGTGCAGGTTGGGGAGCAGGTGGAGACGTTGAGCACTGGAGGGGTGGTGCAGGTTCAGGAGCAGGTGGAGACGTTGAGCACTGGAGGGGTGGTGCAGGTTGAGGAGATGTGACACCCAATCCTCAGCCTTATTCATTTACTGGGATTGGAATCCATGGTCATCATTGCCTTGGGGAAAACCTCTGACAACATGTTATTATTCATTATTTAAATCAACTGTAGCTCCCTGGCATTACTGTGCCCATCTACAAACTGTTCTATTTCCGGGTCTCTAACCCTGTGTTTCCTTCTCTTCTCTGTAAAAACACTAGGAGCCATCCTTACTCAGCCCATTCACTTTCTTCTCCTCTCTACATCTACTGCAGAAGAGGACAAAATAAATGTACTCATTTCTGCATCAGCTATATGCATGTCTACATTACTGGTCTGATTCTATCTACTGTGTCAATCTACAGTACTGGTCTGATTCTATCTACTGTGTCAATCTACAGTACTGGTCTGATTCTATCTACTGTGTCAATCTACAGTACTGGTCTGATTCTATCTACTGTGTCAATTTACAGTACTGTTCTGATTCAAACTGTTTTGTAAGCCTACGGTACTGATCTCCTAAGTAATTCTTAGGTCTCATTAAACCATAACATACTCAGGGCCTGGCCAGCAAATATTGCCAGCACGTACACACACACACACACACACACACACACACACACACACACACACACACGTGTACACACACAGAAGTGGATGTAGAACAAGATATGTCTTTGATGCCTTGCTGCTGCAGGGACAAGCAGGGCATTGTGTGTGCTGTGGGCAGTGATAAGAGCCTGGCCAGGTAACATCCTCTTCGGGCCAGACAGTGCTGTTAGGACGATAGGCATCAGCGAGTGAGTTTACATATGGAGATGGATCAGAATGTGTAAAGATGTATGTCACTGGGGGGTTAGGGTGTCTGTGTCTGTGTGTCTGTAAGGCTGTTGGTTTTTCCTGCTTATTTATCTTATAAGTGTCAATTCTGTGTGTGTGTGTGTGTGTGTGTGAGTGTGTGTGTGTGAGAGAGAGAGAGAGATATACAGTAAGACAGGATGAGAGAGACTGCACTGAACTCATCCAAGGTTCTATCGTTAGAGTAGGTGCTGGCACAGAAAACATTCAACCACACACACCCACACACTCTGGTCCAACCTCCTTGCCCTGCTCCAGCCCCTGTCATCACCTCCCCATCACTCCGTTCTCAGGGGACCGACGTGTTCAACAAGGGGATTTTATTCAGACCTCCAAAGCCCGACACCCCCCAACACACCGCACGGCTCCAGCCAGACTCAGAGTGTTCCCATAGCCTATAGCGGTATAGCAGAGAGCATATTTCCATACAGAACAGTGTAGAGTGTGGCTAGAATATACCCAGGAGACCTGAGCAGAAAGAGCACATTTCAAAGATTACTTTCAATCACGCACACATGCAGGGATGTGGTTAGACATACACACATGCACATACAATACAAGATCTCATTCTCGTTCTCCAAAAACAAAGACATGCGTGTCTTCCAATCCCCCCGCGTCATGAACCAGACATCCTTTTCGGCTCTCTCGTTTTTCTTAACAGAATGCATCTTCCTTAGTGGAGCCACAGCAAGTCAGTGTCACAACCGGGGTCAGAACCTGCGTAAAGCTTTTCATATGTCTGCATCTGAATTAGGGCTTTCCCATTGGAGGAGGTGTAGTTCTCATGTTCTGGCGACTTGGGAGATTTTCTTATTGGGTCAATTTGAATTACGGTTAATAGAATATATTAATGGATTAGCAAATGCTTGTGTACAGGATTTGGAGTGGTATTACAATGAATAAATAAACGAATGAAATAACATATTAATCAATACCTGAATGTCAGAAGAGGATGAGAACATTGTGCATTCTTTAACTGGTAGCTTCCTTTCAGAGAGCAGGCAACAATTACATAGTTAACAAATATCTCTGTGATCAATTTTAGAAAAGCCTCCTCCTGTTGAACTAGAACGACCTTCTCATGTTAAGCTAGAACGTCCACTTCCTGTTGAGTTAGAACGTCAAGCTCCTGTTGAGTTAGAACGTCCACCTCCTGTTCTGATGATTCCCACGTCTCACCATAGGTCAGAGGGAGGGGTTGTTTATGCATGTGAGGAAGTGTGCACACACAGACCAAATAGAGAATCACACCTGTTATTGCAGGAGGGCTATAGGAAAGCAGACCACTTACAAACAATAACCACAGAGCCCCTGTTCATTTTCTCAACTCTGCCAGGTTGGAGGGAAGTCATATCTGTGGGACAGTCATCTGGAGCTGTGGTGTCATTAGAACAAGTGCGGGTTGCCAGGTTGGGAGGAAGACAGATGAACGGGGAGTCATATCTGAGGGACAGTCATCTGGAGCTACAATATCATTAAGACAAGTGCGGGTTGCCAGGTTGGAGGGAAGACAGATGAATGGGGAGTCATTTCTGAGGGACAGTCATCTGGAGCTACAATGTCCTTAGGACAAAGACGGGCTGCCTGGTCTGAGGGAAGCGAGCAGAACCGAGAGGGAGATGTTTTCCTAACGACTAGACAGCCTCTCAGAGAGAATCAAAGGTGGGTGATTAAGACCAGGTTGGTTGCCAGGTTGGAGACAATGTGTCAGTGCAGGAAGGCTGACAGAGAGAAGCACAGTGGTGTCATTATGTTTAATGAAGGATGAGATGGGAAACAGCCTCAGGGTGTCTCTTAAAGAGAGCATGGGACACTGAATGCTCAGTCTGCAGATCAAAGACAGCAGAGTGCAGGCTAGGAAGAGCATCCATCTGACTTAGGGGTCATTACTGTTTATGTGTGTTATTTTTCTGCTACATCGGTGTGAGCTGAGGTGGTCGTGTCCTTGGGGAGTATACAGAGGTGTATCTGTGTCAATGCAAGTGTGTCTGAGTGAGAGCTGTGTATGTCCCAAGGCCGTTTGTATCAAATGTGTTAGTTTCAAATGAGTCTCCATTGCATGTGTGTGTGTGTGTGTGTGTGTGTGTGTGTGTGTGGGTGTGTGTGTACTCATGCTTGTGTTGTGTATCTCTGTGAATGTGAGGCCTGCACATAGCTTGATGAGCTCTGAGGTGACATGTTGGAAACCTCTGACTCCAGGCAATGGTCCCTGTCAATATGGGGGGGGGGGGGGGCTGAAGGTAATACTCAAAACAGGTGTGCCAAGTGGATCTGCAACCCCACAATCATACCATGAAAATGAAGGACATAGTGTGTACAACATCGTGACCATTGCCCACAATACCAGACGCACTGTGTCTGAGTTGTCTATCTTCTAACTATGATATAAATTGGTAGACGCTGAACTATTTCAGATGACAGTTTTCAAGGTTTTTATAACGATTTTGTTTTAAGAACGGACAAATTCTGTTTCAATGTGTCATGCATCTTGCATCGTTCTCTCAAATGCTTGAGCAATGACACATTGTGCAACTCATGTTCCTGCAGTATTCCAAGTTAGTTCGTTCTCTGGTAAATTCTTCTCTTCATTATGTCAACAGCTTATAAACTGTTTTAATAAAATTAATTGTTGTCTACATTGCCGTGATCAGATATGATATTATCGCGGTGGAAGATGTTGTCTGGGTTGTCAAAACGTGATTAGTACTTGCAATAAAACATTCGGGGTATACTAGCGTTAAGTGTGAAAGTGTATAGGTAATTGTTTTACCAAGCCTTAACTGTTCGAAAACAACCGCTTCCTTACTTTAATGATAAGCTAGCTATTTAGAAACTAAAAATAATAATGATCGATAACATTTGATTTTAGTTAATCATTTTCTCAGCTGATACTGATACAATTATGAGACCTCGATCCCCGCTATAGTTTTGCTGAGCGGGTTTGGCTAGGAGGGAGCAGTGGCAAGGGTCTCAGAAAACAGAATTGGAGATGGCGCTGTGTACAGTGTGAGCAAGTTAGCAGCCAAAGTTTGCATAGCGCAGAAAAGTTCTCAAGAGACGACCCGTGATTCTAACAAGAGTTTCCTACTCACGTTATCCGGACTGGGGACACTGCGTTTTCTGCTCAATGTTTAATGGACACTTTGAATGGATTATTTCTAACGGAATACCAACATGAAAGCCAGGAGTTTCTGCTACGGTTCTATGCTTGTTGTGCAGTGCTGTAGTTTCAATGGGCTACGGGCTATCTTATCAGAGTAGCCTATGCTGAATGCGATACGCGGTTTTGTTTCATTGCCCACTTTGTTTAAAGTGTCCGTGGTGAGAATGTATTACCGCTTTTGGTATTATGGCATGTAGTCTGTGTTGTTTTGAGAACTATGAACGACCCCCGTGACAAGGATTTAGTAACGATTTCTCGGAAACACCGACTCATGGCTGCTGCAATGCCCGGGGAAGAGAGCCCCCTTCCCGGCAAAACTTCCAAAGCTGATCGGAATGGAATAGGACTGGTTCACTGTTTTATCTGTGGAAGCGGCGTTTCGCCTGGAAAAGAATTAAGATTACAAGTTAAATATCCAAAAGAAAACTGTCCTTTTTTCCCGTTCTTGCAAAACCAGGAGCCAGCGCCTGGGGCATGTGAAGTCAGCCCTGATGGACACGCTCTAGTGTGCGCAGTGTGCCACTGTTTTCTGGGGGAACAGTGGAACTCGTTCGAGCGTACCCGGACACCCATAGAGAAGCGCATGTACTGGCTGAAGAGGCCGTACCAGTGTGACTCTCGGCGGATACCACAAGAGTGGAATCTATCTTACGACCTGGAGCGGAGAATCAGTGTCAGCAGCCAGAATTACGATGGGAACGAGTCAGATTTCTCTTCTTTCTCTGAAAACGATAACATGTCAGACCAAGAGCTGGATTTGGTTGACCGCGCCGCCATAAGCAAGGATAAATACAGAGCATCTGGCGGCAGCAGTAGTAAAACTTCTAAAGCCGGTAACAGAAAGAACAACAACAGTGTTATCAGTGTTAAAAACAGCCCTGACTCTCAACATGCTATCCGCTATCCCGTGGGTCTTTACGGGGCACAAGAGTCGCCGAAATCAGATAGCGCGATGCCGTCTAGGCGCGGTGGCAAAATGATGAATCACGTTTCTCAGTCATCAGTGTGTCTGACCCAGTCACAAGAGAGTGTGTCCCAGAGGTGTTATGACATCCCTCATGCGGACAAACTTGTGCAGGACAACGGAATTATTATGCGCAACAGGCAGTGGCTAGCGGGAGGGAATGTGAGACTCGCGGACCCGCGCCAGATCCAGCGTGCTGCAGAAAGCAGCTGTAGCGCTGCCAGGCATCCCTCCCTCATGTTCCGCCAGAAAGGAGAGGACCAAGCTGACGCAGCTGTCGCGCTGTCACCTGTTGACGCCGCTGTCACCTCGAGGCGCAACGCGCCCCCCCCTAGAGAAAATGATCCGGGCAGATGTACCACCTCTGACAACTCTGACAACGACTACGAGATCAATATAACTAGTTATGACGACGGTGAGGTGTTTGAAGCAGCTGGCAGCAGCAGAGGGAGGGCAGTGACCCTGCTGAGACCTCCCAGGGACGCTGCAGGGAGGGTCATTGCCATGCCCCAGAGAGGTGCCCAAAGGAGCCCCAGTCCGGAGGAGTGTGTGTGTTACATCTGCGGCAGTGGGCTGAGGCAGGGTGGAAGTTTCCGTGTGTGTGTACAGAAGCAGGAGAGGGCCGCCAGTGAACCCTTCTTCCCCTTCTTGTGGTTACACAGCCCCCCTCCTGGCGCATTGCCCCTCACCCCGGGGGGCACCACCTTGGTCTGTGCCAGCTGCCACGCCTCGCTCATGCAGCAGTGGCAGGGCTTCCAGCTGGCCGACGTGCCCGTCCTCCAGCGCCTTTACGTTGTTCCCCTCAACCAGGGTTCCCCCACCCCCGCCGCAGCCTCAGGCCACCCGACCATCCTCACTCCCCTGGAAAGGCGCTCCACAGAGCCCCCGGAGCATATGCCCGAGTCCCAGACTTCCCAGGAGGCCTGTTTCCTCTGTGGCCAAGAGTGCGGACGGGATGTGAGGGTGGCATATGCGCGGGCCGGCTTGGGCAAAGCCCGCGGCGCCATGTACTTCCCCTTTATCAACCTGCTGCCATGCCCGCCCGGCGCCCAGGGAGTGAGGAACGGACGGGTGAATTGCTGCCCCTCGTGCCACTCCATCCTGGAGGAGATCTGGGGGGCGTACCGACTCAGCCTCAGTGAGGACCTCATCACATCCGTCACCTCCTTCCTGGGGCGGTACCACACAGCACTGGCCACGGGGGGAGCTGCAGTGGCCCATTCCCAAATTGGTGTTTCCTGCTCCTCCTCCTCTGGCCATGCGGCGTGTGTGTCGGTCTGCTATCTGTGCGGGGCAGAGCTGGGGACTGGCGGGGAGTTCCAACTCCACGTTAACCCACCCGGGCGCTGTGGTGAGCGGGAGCCGTTCTTCCCCTTCTTGACCGTTCACTCCCCCGCCCCCCGCGCCAAACCAGCTGACGCCACCGGCCTGGTTTCGGCCTGTGCCCTCTGCTACCACGACCTGCATGCCCAGTGGGCTCAACACGAGAGCCAGATTCCAGCCACCTCTGGCCCCACGGCGCCCGGCCCAGGACATGCCTCCTCCTCCTCCCTCCAGCCGGCCAGCTCCCCCTGGGCCAGACAGTACAGCTGCAAGGCCTTTGTGTGTTTCTTCTGCAGACAGGAGCGGAGGCGTCAGGGCGGACTGTGTGCTGTCACAGTGGCCAGGCTGCCGGTCTTCCTGTACGCCCCTCGCGGACGCCGCACCCTCCTGGTGGATGACGGGAGGAGGCTGGTGATTGGCTCTTGTGTTGAGTGTAAGGCCATGGTGCTGGCGGGACAGAGCATGCAGCTGGACAAGGAAAGAAACCAGGAGGGACTAGGAGACAGGGGAACGGGGACGGAGTCCCCTCCCACTTCCCCCAGACACAAGGTAGGGCCCGTGTGTCCGTCTTTTCCTTTCACTGCTCCAAAACAGGGTCATCCACCTGAGTAGGGGGCCGGCTGTGGGTGGGGGGGCTAACCACAACGTGTTTTTAGTTGTATTTTGAGAAAGCAAAAAATGCTTTCTATTCTATGGACAGATTTGTCGAAGTATACACTTTTATATTCAATTGCTACATGTTCTCATGACAATATGGCAAAATGCAAATAGTTGCAGAAAACACGCTTCTGAACGAATGAATGAATGAATTTTCTACAAACCATGGCATAATCTGGTTGGACACGCCTGTCAACAAGACGTGGGCCCATTTAACGGACCATGTCTGCTTAGGGCCTATTATTCACTGGAGCCAACCCAGCCCACGTGGAGCCAACCCTACTTTATATGTGAGACAGTAAGGAAGGTTTATGTGTAATGCTCACTCAACCAATTGCTGATGAGATTAGCAGGTACCTTCTATATATCTCCACCAGAACATTGTCAAGAGGGTGGTCATCTGTGTCGCAAAGCAGAGGATTGCTGGGTCGGTCCACATGGGACGGTTGGTCAGTGGAGGAAGCAATATTGACTGCATTATCACGTATCGTTAGTACGCATTATCACATATGCGCTCAGATTCTTGGCTTGGGTACTAATGTTTCCAAACATGCAGATGTCTGATTCTGAAAGGTTTGCTGTATATTTTGGTGGCATACTATATTTTTCAGTAGATTCTGTGCTATTTGATGACAGTTAGTGGTTCACCTGAGGTTTGGATTTTTGTTCCAGTCATATCCCTTGGCAAGCTTTGTACCCAAAGTAGTTTGTGTGTCTGTTGGTAGGTTGGGTATATCATGGGCCAGTGAGATTATTGCATTATGGGTAACTTCAGTGAAACAGTGGAAACTGAAATGGTTATGTTTGTGTGTGTTCTTCCAGCTCTCTGTGTCTGGCAGGAGAGTTATGAGGGCAGGCAGGGGGTCCGTACAGAACTGGAGCCCGTCATTAGAAAAACAAGTATTCAGATCACAACTCTCCTAGTAACACAATGAAAAAGGCTGACCTTCCTTTTCTCTTGTGTATGCATGTGTGTGCATGTGTGTGTGCAAATGTATCTGTCTGTTGGTCTGATTGTCAGAAACAGCCCCAAACTCCCTATTAGAGTATACGATGAGATTGTCATGATACATTATCCATGATACATATAGCTTACCCTAGTCATGGGCATAACATTTGCTCTAGTCATGTCCATAACATCTCTAGTCATGTCTATTAAAATCTCCTCTAGTCATGTCCATAACATCTGTGGCGGAGACTGGAGCTGTTATGGTCTCACCAATGTTATTGTGTGTGTTTATTCAACGCTGATTTTACTGCTGTTAATTCCGTCTAGGTGGTGCGGATGGGAGACTTCCCCTGGAGGGAAACGTGCACGTTCACTCTCTCATAAAGGGAAATTACACATGATCTGTAGTGATCTGTAGTGATCTGTAGTGATCAGCAGTGTTCCATGGGGGCCACATGAGCAGTTATGTTTCTATACATTAGACAACTACCTCGGAAATATGACCAATAACCGGAGTGGAAGAAGCGTGTGATCATAGCACAGGTAGAATAAGAGGGAGAGAGTCTGTAGAATAGGAGGGAGAGAGTCTGTAGAATAGGAGGGAGAGAGTCTGTAGAACAGGAGGGAGAGTGTCTGTAGAACAGGAGGGAGAGTGTCTGTAGAATAGGAGGGAGAGAGTCTGTAGAATAGGAGGGAGAGTGTCTGTAGAATAGGAGGGAGAGAGTCTGTAGAATAGGAGGGAGAGAGTCTGTAGAATAGGAGGGAGAGTGTCTGTAGAACAGGAGGGAGAGAGTGCGTAGAGAGTAAGGGTCTGTACATGATCTACACAGCTGATGAAGGTATTCCATTTTAGTTTTCTTCAGTGTTTACACTGATGCTACTTGACACGGCAATGTTTGTGTGTTTACAAAGAGAACCTCATGCTCAGTGATAATCTGTTTCTGCATGCCACTGATTTAATGATTTTATTAACATCTGCCTATATAGTGACATAGCATGTCTCTGTCTTTGACTCACTGCCATGGTGCTGGCATTCTATGTGGCAGTGGGTGTTACTGAGGTTCTGATGACTAATAATCTAATCTCAGTAATGGGAACATGTTGCAGAAGGGAAGGGAAGCCATCTGTGGATGTCATTCACACTCTGCAGTCTGAGAGTGACAAGAGCACAAAGCTGTCTCATGCTCTTTAGTCTGTCTGTCTCTATCACACACAGTCTAGTTGTCCAGTCACACTGCTTGGCTGTGATATTCAGGTTACAAATCAGATCATATACCCAGAGTTCTCTAGATTAGGATCCCATGCAGGCCAGGCTTAGTGTGATGTGTGTCTCTGTTTGTCTATGTGTCTCTGTGTTGGAGCGATGTGTGTCTCTGTGTCTGTGTTGGAGCGATGTGAGTGTCTGTTTGTCTGTGTTGGAGTGATGTGTGTCTCTGTTTGTCTATGTGTCTCTGTGTTGGAGCGATGTGTGTCTCTGTGTCTGTGTTGGAGCGATGTGAGTGTCTGTTTGTCTGTGTTGGAGCGATGTATGTCCCCTTGTTTGTCTGTGTGTCTCTGTGTTGGAGCGATCTATGTCCCCTTGTTTGTCTGTGTGTCTCTGTGTTAGAGCGATGTTTGTGTCTCTGTGTCTGTGTGGGAGCGATGTGAGTGTCTGTTTGTCTGTGTTGGAGCGATGTGTGTCTCTGTTTGTCTATGTATCTCTGTGTTGGAGCGATGTGTGTCTCTGTGTCTGTGTTGGAGCGATGTGAGTGTCTGTTTGTCTGTGTTGGAGCGATCTATGTCCCCTTGTTTGTCTGTGTGTCTCTGTGTTAGAGCGATGTTTGTGTCTCTGTGTCTGTGTGGGAGCAATGTGAGTGTCTGTTTGTCTGTGTTGGA
>JACXGJ010008206.1:0-27952 GCA_016801105.1 Esox niger | reverse complement strand
CTGTTAGGAACCTGCAACTTTCATCACCTCATTTAAAAATATCACAGGCGCAAAGATAGTATGCTATAATACAGTATACCACATCTGTGAATTTTATATTTGTAGAGTTTTGCATGACCCAACTCATCGTCAGACACCCAAAGACAGTAGGGTATTGACCAGGGGAGTGGCTTTAATCAATAACCACCCTGAAGCAATTGGTGGAACATCCTTGTCAGCACAACCGAATCTGAAGTTGTAAATAAATAGTCAGATGGAAAAGGATGTGGGCAGGCAGATAAAACATGTTGTGCTATAAACCATTATTCCCTTAAACTAGCATGTGCCTTGCATTAGCATGGAGCCATCAGTATAATATAATATTTTGTAAGAACACGCATCTGTGTAAGCACATTTTGATGGACACATACAGTATTTGTAGAACCAAAACTCAAGCAGCTGCCTCTTCAAGTTCAAAACCAATAGTACGTTTTTAAATACTGCAGTTAGCAAACAATATTTACCTGTTAATAAATGTACAACAGAGCTTAACTGAGGTAAGATAGTGATTCTACTTAGATATAGATTATGGACATATAAAAAAATATTACACATCCAGGCCAAAATGGGAGGATTAAAGTTTAAAGGATTAAGATATATATTTTTTGCATATCAATCACACATGCACACATGCACTCTTGTTAATTCCCGCTTTTATATGTCTCAGTCACAAATGACAGCACCAATTAGCTCCGTACGGTGCATGGGAGGCTTATAGAGTCATTATTCTCTAAAGTTTTAAGTTCATTGTTCGTGGGTAGCGGATCATTCATGCTTTGGGCATTAAAGAATAAAGTGAACAAAATGAGTATAAAGCTTTGTTCTTTTGACTGAATAAGTTGAAAAGTTGAGTCAGTAAAAAGAGACAGTTTTCTATCACTAACATATAAAAGCCTTAGTTTGTGTCCGTGAAACTGGCCCCCATCTTCAAGGTTGGTTGAATCCAGAAGCAGCACACCCTGTGGCTCTGTGTGAAGAGAGTTGTTGAGCCCTATAGTATATAGACACTGTACATCTGTACATTAACTGTAAATCCAAGTTCATGATTTATATTAGGCCAAACAACACTGTATAACTATGAGTGTATTCACAATACAGCACTGCGTCTTGTGCCTTATTTCTTAATTGTTACAGTTGTGCATACAGTGTGTAGTCTAGTCAGGATGTAAGGGTTGAACATTATTACAATGTAATCACCTGGGAACACAAAACGGTGAAGGAGGCGGGAATGAAACCAATGGTTTCTGAAGCAAACTGTCCTTCATCATCAGTGGCTGGCTAACACCCTCTAGCACCCTGTCTGCTCTCATTTCCATGAATCATTAACTCTCACTTCGGCTGCTGAAAACCAAGTAACTCGCAAAGAGACAGCGAAAAGTGGAAATAGGTTTGTCACTTAGGATGTATATCGACTTGTTTTTGCAGAAGAATACAAAGAATAGGGAGTTTTAGGGATTTATGTGGATACAAAACAGGTGCAGTGCTACCTGAATTTATTTTAAAAAGTTTGTTCTTTCAGACTAACGTGGAACTCTTTCAAGATTGACTGTCAAAATAGATTTTACTTTCATCATGGTTTTATGAGATGTTTAGGCTACATGAAACTGTAAAATCAATTATGCCACTTTTATAAACACGGGGGCACAGGGTTCAATGTAAGCACAGATCTGTCAAGTGAATGACCTACATAGATATTAGATGCTTATTTACATCCCATAGCAATACAAAGAGTTACAATTGCAAGTAGGTTTCACAAGGAAGGTTTCAATTCAATTTGTATGAGTTCTTATCTATAACAACCTGATGCACTGAACTAGTGGTGTGTTTCTACCAATCATTTATTTGGATCCCAATAGCCTATGCCATGGTCCGACACTCAATAAAAAGACATGACAGGAAAACAGATTACAAAAGTGAATTTGCATAAAAAAACAAGTTCAGTATATTTCTGTGTCTTTTTTCATAGCTGACTACCTAGTGATGTGGTGTTCGCTAATACAGCTCTGATCTGGGGAAAAGGCAACTTAACGTTGTGCCACTTTTTGCACTGCACAGGGATTCAGTGCTCTTGGTTTTTTTGACAGTTGCCACGTGTGATTGTTTACATGTAAAATTAAAGTGTTGTTCATATTAACAGGTTAAGTGCACACCCATATTTGGCTGAAATGATCTCAAAGCGGTAGAAAATCGGGTTATAATTCAGGCAGGTTACATGCCCTTTAACTGTGACATTTTCCAATCCTGTTACTATTTTTGGTCAAGTATAGAATTAATACAGTAAGGGTTATAGTTTCATTGTATTAATTTCTAAGAAGAACTGGGGAAAGAGACAGAACCTCAGGGACCAGAAAAACAAACAAGGAGTTGGAAAGGCTTTGGTCAGGGGATGTGCCAGTGCCAGTTATAGAGCTTCATTAAAACCCTTCAAACCAAGTCTAATATGGTGTGCAGGGCTAGGGGAGCAAAATGCAGCCAAATGGAAAGCAGAGGCAGTAGTGGTTGAAAGGAGAGAGAAAGGTGAAGGAGGGGGAGTGGAAGGCAAAAGAGGAGCGGTGACAGGGAGAGAGGACGTTAAAGGAGGAGCAGCAGCAGGAACTGGAGAAACAGGAAGAACAACGACATCGGGGAGAGAACATGGTGACAGTGAGTTTATCCCTCAACCAAAAAACAACTTAGTGCTCTCTATACCAGTGCTGATCCAAAAGGGCCCTCTGTCAAGACACCTCCCCCTCCAGATACCAATTATTCCTTCAAAAACGACTAGCTCCTCGGTGTAGCAAGGACGGTGTCATAGGGGCCACCACCGTTACCACCTGCCCGTGTTGGTGTGTGTAGCTCCATCTATATAATACACTTTATAAACATAACAATCAAAGGTTTAAATGTTTGATTCAGGATATATTTTGAGGAAACTATCGTAATTTCCTGTTATGCTTGGTGTTATGGGTAGTGGTTACTTAAGTCACAAAAATGTGCTTAAACTGGCTTACTATTCTACATCATTGGTCCTCCTGTCTATTTAAAAAGTGGGAGTAGATGCTGCCCACACAGTTACAGCATACACTTTACCCTGTTTACTGCAAAAACACAATTCATCAGTCAGATTTTGTGTAGGTGTGGGGAGTACGGTGTCAAAGAAACATTTGTATATTTCTTCAACTTATTTGGTTTTTGTGCTGCCACCCTCACCTGAATGCCATAGATTATAGGTTCAAACCAGGGAATTTACTACAGCAATTAAAATTGCCAAGTTATTTGAAGAAGGCCCTTTAAGTGCAATATAAGTGGCTAAAAGACTATGGCACAATGTGTTGCCAGGGAACAGAGACTTCTACCATGAAGTAGGTGACGGTTCTCTTCTGACAGACACTCCTGTAATGTGTTCTGAGCTTTAATACTTGCAACATCCTGTCGACCAGCACACCTCTCCTCTGGCATACGCACCTGCAAGCTAAAATTCCTCTCCTGGTCCTTGTGTGCATTTGTAGATTATATCAAACTGTGTGTGGTACATACAGTATTTGTTATTGTGATGTTCTATTTCCATGTAAGCTTGTCTTATTAACTGTCTATCAATAACGTATGTCAGGATTCCTGAATTTAATCACAATATTTAATTGTACACAATAGCAAGATGTTCAGCTGTAGAAATTGCTTGTCGAAATGTAGTCTGCCCTACCGATGTTTGGACTTACCATGTAGACTCGGTCGTCATACTGGGCGTTATCAAGATTGAAATTTCCCTGGAATATTACGCTGTCCAAAGGCAGAGTGCAACTGCTGCAGCTTCCATGATTGATAGGTCGCTGCAATAGCTAGAATTTTCCTTTCTTTTGTGAATCATGATGGAAATTAATATTGTGGATGTGGATGAACTAATTATTAACAGGCAAATACACATCCACCAAAAACAGAGATATAAGCAATACGTTTAGTCTCTAGCAAATAAACAACAACATATATTTTGTTATAAAAAGAAATTTAGCGACTCTTGAATCTCCCAAATCTGATTGGGATTTGTTTGGGAAACACTTCTTAAACTTAAAGGTAAACACTGAAACTAATAAACTTTTCTTGATTTAAATACATTTTAGGCTGTCGCTGCAGATCAATTATTTCTTAATGATTTCCCTAACCTTAATAGAATATTGTGGTGCATCTACATTATACCAACAACCCCAAGGGAGAAAGCTGTCAGGTTCAGGGACATTCCGGGCACAGTAAGCATGGCCAGCCCCGCCCCTGCACAGCTGCCTCCAATCCCAACCTCATCAGGGATAAAAACAAGTGAAGAATACAACAAGCTTCTGCCCATGTGTTTATACTCTTAAGTTAGTGATTTTAATGACACACACATAACTCCAGGAGAAACAGAAATGGTGATAAGATATCCATTAACTGTAAACACACAGCAACGGATTGAAAGCAACAACGCTCTTATTTATGGATTTCATATATAAACCTGACAAGCCACAATGGTCATTATCATTACTATACAGGCCAATGTTATCATCTTTTTTATAGTGCATGACTCCACATAGGCTGTTAATGCTCTGACTCTAACCTAATAAAATATTTTTAATAACTCCAACTTCTTCTTGCTTTTTTTTTTTAGCAACAAGTTTTTTCCAAAACATCATTGAATAATTACATAATAACCACATAAACTTTTGCTTGCCAAGCAGAATTTCCCATTTCTCTCTTGTAATTCTGCCATTGATTCATGAAATGATGTTCCTTACACCTGTTTACATCACCATACAGTACATTGGAAAAGAAATGTCTTTCATACATACTTCCTGAATGCCAAAATTAAGACCTCTCTGTCAAACCAACCATTGATTTTCACAATGTTGATATTGTGTAATGGAAATCTGTACATAAAACTTAACTTAAAAAATTATTCATATTAGTATTTTCTTTCAGCAAATTCTCATCTCTCTAAGTTAGTTCTTCTCAGAGATCCTACGCAGTTCCCTAATGGTGGGAACCCCACATGCCGAGATCATACGTACACCCATTCTGCGTTTCACAAAGACGTGACTCATCCCACCAAAGGAAAGATTTCCACCAGTCAAATGTCAATTTCTGATGTTTCTTGGTCCAAGTAGTGGTTTCTTAGCAGCAATTCAACTTTAAAGGTCTGATTCACACAGACCTCTCTGAACAGTTGATGTTGAGATGTGTCTGTTACTTGAACTTAAAAGCATTTAATTGGCCTGCAATCTGAGATGCAGGTAATTGATGATTTCTGAGTCTGGTAACGTATCCTCTACAGTAGGTAGAGGATAAGAGTTACTCTTATCCTCTACAGAGGTATCTGGGTCACCCTTTTCATGGGAGCCAGTTTCATCAAAGCACTTGATGGTTTTTACAACTGCACTTGAAGAAACCTAAAAAGTTATGGAAATGTTTTAAAGTAATGATAGACCTGATAATCTTTTTTCCCATGCTTTCCAAGCTCTTTATATGCTGTTTGGAAAACTTCAGGTGACATATCTTTCACTCAGGACATGCTTCTGACTAGACATAAAGGCCTGATTGGAATTCTGCAGAGATGACTGTCCTTGTGGCACGTTTTTCAATCTCTTAACAGAAATTCTGAAGCTCTGTTAGAGTGGAAATTGATTTATTGGATAACTTCCTGCAACGAAATCCTGCATAACAGCTGCTTCCCTAAAGATCTGAAATGCCAGGTGTGGGCAATCAGCCCCCAACCTCGTGAGCTCACATTTGAGCTCAAGAGGTTTGTTCCCCATAAAGGGATAAATAGTCTGATAGGCCTTATTGTACTGTAAGGGTTATGGATCAAACTTTGCAAGAACACTAGAATGTTTGCCTGGGTTGCATATCTGGCAATATGTCAGAAATTCCTAATCCTTTTGGTAATTTTTCATGGGTTAATTGGTAAAGTGTCACGGTTGCGGGTAGGAACCCAAGCGCGGGTTGGAAGAGCGAGGAGGTGTGGCAGGCAGAGAAATCGGGGTTGGGCAAAGGGTCGGTACACGGACTGACAACAGAAGTAGAGGCAGGTAGCTGGCAGAGCTGTTGGGGACGGGCAGGAAGTCGGTACACGGCGAAGTGGGTACACGGCGAAGTGGGTACACGGCGAAGTGGGTACACGGCGAAGTGGGTACACGGCGAAGTGGGTACACGGCGAAGTCGGTACACGGCGAAGTCGGTACACGGCGAAGTCAGACGAACGGATTGCAAACTTGCGCGAGGCTAGAAAGCGCATACGAATATAGACCATGATCCGGCAGGGAATAGTTGTCAGGGATCCATAGAAATACTGTTGGTAAGGAGGCCAGTGGAAACAGGTGTGTGATAATTGATTGGGTACAGGTGTGGGAGTGGATGATGGTGAACAGATGCGGCGATCTCAGCCCATGGAGGCGAGGACCCGCTTCCGCGGAATCACAGAGGCGGGGACGTGACTTAAAGTTTCTGTTCTTTGTGTTTATTTTGTTAGCCAAGAGGAAGTAATGCACATTTGTATTTGGGTGAGTGTTTTAGATACAGTTAGGTCCTGAAATTATTGGACACTGACACAAGTTTTGTTATACATTCCAAATATATTCAAGTTACAGTTAAATAATGAATATGGGCTAAAAGTGGAGTCTTTCAGCTTTAAATTGAGGGTATTTACATCCAAATGGAAGGAAGGGTTTAGGAATTACAGCTCTTTAATATGTAGCCCCCACTTTTTCAAGGTACCAGAAGTAATTCGACCATGACTAAGAAGCTGTTTCATGGACAGTTGTGGGCTATTCCTTCATTATGTCTTCATCAATTAAGCAGGTAAAGGGTCTGCAGTTGAATCCAAGTATGGCCCATTTGGAAGCTGATGCTGTGAACCCACAACATGGGTCAAAGGAGCTCTCAATGCACATAAACAGGCCATTCTTAGGCTCCATCAGAGAAATGGAACATTAGGAGTGGCCAAATTAAGAAGAAAAGGGAAAAAAGAACACACAGGTGAGCTCGGCAATAAATAAAGTCCTGGACATCAGTGGAGACACCAGTGATGATGGAGGGTAAAGAAAAGCCCTCCACAACATCCAGCCAACTGAAAAACACTCTCCAAGAGGTAGGCATAATCTACCATAAAGAGAAAACTTCACAAGAGCAAATTCAGAGTGTTCACATCAAAAGGTGCAAACCATTCATAAGCCTCAAGAATAGAAAGGACAGATTAGATTTTGCCAAAAAATATCTAAAAAGCCACACCCAGTTCTGGAACAGCATTCTTTGGACAGCAGAAACTAAGATCATCTTGTACTGAATGATGGGAAGAAAAAAGAATGGAGATGGCTTGGAAGGGCTCATGTAAAACACGCCCACATGGGAGCACTACATATTGACATGTCTTTCGAACACATACATTTTTTATATGTGCCTATTTTCTTTTTGAACATATACTAATATAGGTATTACTAATGTAAAGCCATACTGTATATGTCATACATATATTAACATATTAGATTTTGTCTGTTTTCAAATGTTTTAATGTCTTGAATATATGTAAATATATTTATGTAAATGACAAAATTTGAGTTAATAATATGCATTTAGCATTTAAATATAACTGATATATTTCCATATTTGTATTGTTTCCTGTAATGTGTTTATTATGTTATCTAGTTGTTTCTTTGAAGTACATTTTCAGTGAGGGATCGCATTCATGTTACTGTGTTAAAATGTAGGCATTGTTTTTATGATTTGTCTCCTTTTCTCTGGAAACTAATGTCTTAAAGATTAATTCCATGTTGTGTTGATGAGAATGCTTAAAGTACTGCATATTCAAATATTTCATTATTTTAAAACATAATATTCAACATAAAAATATATGACATGTATTGAATTATGATATTGTGAGAAGCGCAAGTTATATATTTCATAAACATATTCAGGGCAAATATGTAAATATTTGTTGAAAATACTCTACATATATATATATATATATATATATATATATATATATACACATATATGTTTTGCATGAGTTTTTCATGTAGACGGAGGAAGCAACGTGATGCATGGCCATGCAAGGCTTCTAATGGCAATGTGTCACTAGTGTTTGTCAATGATGTGACAGAAGACAGAAGCAGCCGGATGCAGTCTGAAGTGTATAGGGATATATTGTCTGCTCAGATTCAGCCAAATTCAGCAAAGTTGATAAAGCACCGCTTCACTTTACAGGTGGACAATGACCCAAAACATACAGCCAAAGTTTTTTAAGGTAAAGAAGTAGAATATTCTGCAATGGCCGAGTCAATCATCTGATTTCAACCTGAAGAAGCATGTATTTCAAAAGCATGTATTTCTCTTGCATGTATTTCACATGCGTCTTCACCTGAAGAAGCATGTATTTCCACAGTTGATGTGTACCTATGGTTAAAAATTACAGACCTCTACATGCTTTGTAAGTAGGAAAACCTGCAAAATCAGCAGTGTATCAAATCCTTAATCTCCCCATTGTAACTGGCTTGTAACTATGTTTTGTATTGTAACTTTGTTACATAATGGGAATAAGTTGTATTACTCTGAAATAAAGTTTAAGACTGCATTCCTCATTCATCTTCATACTTGAGTTTCTGCTGACAGTTACACGCAACCAGACTTGTCAACCCTGAGTCCTGGGGTTTCAAATAATTTGTCTAGCCTCAGGAACACATGTCATTTTACTGTACCGATCGTAATAAATGAAGTTATGGGCACTTATTATAACTTATATAAGTACACAAATTATGTACAATTGTGTACCTAAGTTTGCACACCCTGGCAGAAATTGTGAAATTTTGGCATCGATTTTTTTGAATATGAAAAAAAATCTGTCTTTTATTTAGGAATATTTAGATCATATGAAGCCATGTATTATCACATAGTTGTTTGGCTCCTTTTTAAATCATATAAGCACAAGGCCCTGCAGTGGTTACAGCAGAAAAAGGTAAAGGTTCTGGAGTGGCCATCACAATCTCCTGACCTTAATATCCTCAAGCCAATCTGGGGAGATCTCTAACATGCAGTTCATGCAAAATGACCAAAGAATTTGCATGACCGGGAGACAATTGACCAAGATGAATGGACAGCTATACCACCTGCAAGAATTCAAGGCCTCATAGACCAATGTTTGCCAATCCTCGGGATCCAAAGGGGTGCATGTTTTTGTTTTTGCCCAAGCACTCACACAACTGATCCAAATGAAACACTTGATAATAGGTGTATTACGTCAATCAAGTGTTTAAGTGGTTGGGTAACATTTGAAACAGGTGTGTGAGTGTTAGGGCAAACTAACACTGTAATTAAAAGGTGTCAAACTTTTCTATGTGTTTCTATTTCTCAACAGGTCAGAAGTGTATAGCTTAATAACAGCAGCAAAAAAGAGACAGGCTAAGGGGAAAACATTTGGGGAATTGATGTGATAGGTTGATGAAGAGTGGAATCAGGTGGGAGCAATAAAGGGAGAAAGTGGCCCCTGATGAGCTCAGACTGCAGCCCCAACCACCTGACGGAACACACACAACAAAAAAACAGAACAAGGCTGGGAAACGTAACACAGTATACAGTATACATTCTGCTTAACAGGTTAACAGGGCTGGGAAACATATCACAAAGGTTATATTCCCTTATTTTGCCCTAATTTTCCTTGCTGTCCAGTCACCTTCAAAGTGGTAATCGTTCGTTTCACCTCACTACAATGCTGGATAACAATTTATGTCAATTGGTCATTGTTTTATTTGAGACCAGATTTTTTAGGCCCTGATTTATAAGTTCCAAATGCACTGTCTTCTTATGGAGTGACTCACATTATATTCAGCCTACATTACCACCCACCAGAATTGCATTATTTATTAATCAGACACACCTGTAACATTCTGTTTGATTCCTTAAACATTGCAAGCTAAACATGTTTCATTGTTGCCTAAGCTGCATTTGTAACAAAGAAGCAACTAACCACGTAAAACCATAAATAATATACTACAATTATCTCAGCCGCCCCACAACTTGCCCAATTGCTCCAATCCCCTCTTCCTTTCTCTTCTGTTTCTGGACAGCTTCCATCTTTCATGCTTCCCTCATGAACTTACTTCAAGAATCCCAGAGTCCTTCCCTAACAAAAAAACACCACGCAATCCTTCTGATTAAAAAAATCTGAGACAAGTATCCTGTTTCTTTTTTTCTTTTTAAAACCAACTCTGTTGTTATTTCATTCTAAGTGACTGTCTGGACCTTAACCCGTCAGGCTTAAGAAAGGTAAATCAATTGAGACTGCCCTTCTCTGTGTCATAGAGTTTCTCTGCTATGCCAAAGCAGACTTTCTTTCCTTGGTTCTCATTATACATTTAAGCCATTTAGAAGATGCTCTCCCAGAACAATTTATAGAAGAAAATGGGTTAAATGTCATGCTGAAGGACAGAACACCAGATTTTCACCTTTCTAGCTATGTGATTCCCTGTAACTATATTTCAGATAGTGGTTGTTGCACAGGCACCAGAGAAAAAGTCAAACTGAATGTTGTACGAAAATATATTAATAATATGTAAAAATATGGCAACTTGCTTTCCGTTCAAAGTATATTCTTGTAATTTCACAGCAATATTCTTATTCACAGAAAAAAATCCTCTCTATCAATTACTGGTAACACTGGACATGAACAACAACCTGGCCTGAAACAAAACCTACAATCAAAACAAGCATTAACAGAAACATATTTAACAGCCACAAAGAATGCTGGGATACCTATAAAAAGGTTTATTGCTTTTCTTATGGTTTATTTTTAACAAGGTCTTAAAAAAGGTCTTATTAGTAATAATAGACAGTTATTGTGTCCTTGTCAATTTATAGATATTACTGTAATTTTAACAAAAATTGATAAATATTAAAAGTAGATTTAACTCTGTAATTTCAACAGAATCCGAATATAATTCTGAAGCACCAAAACTAACATGTAAAATTCATAACAAATACCTGCAAAATATATTAACGTGTATTTTTCAAAAACATCTGAAACCTTACACCTTCAAAGTATATCTTAAGACAGACACTTTGCTCTAAAATAACTTTTTTCTCTAGAAGCACTGATTTAGCTGGCTGTTTTACAGAGAACAAATGGCTTACACTTTCTTTTGAGAGTCCCAATTTCCATCTGTAGATGTTCTAGAGCTAGTTATACTATCAACAAACATTCAACATACTTCAAACAAACTGACGGTTGATAAACAACTACTTGCTAAGATTAAGGTTAGGGTTAGATTTAGAATAAGGATTCGATTTAAGGTTAGGGGTAGAATATAGTTTAGGGTTAGGAAATACACTGTAGGTAAGGGTTAGAGGTAGTTGATAGTTAAAATGTTACAGCTGGTCAGTAGAAATTTTGTAGAGCATCGAAAGGTACACTCTTTGGGCTCAAAATAAAGTGTTATTACCATGGATTAGCTCATCTATTAAATTAATAAAATGTAAATAATTAGTGTTTGGAACACAGTTAATCACAATCAGAGGCGTTTCTTGGCAATCTGGCGCCCTAGGTGAGATCACTAAATGTTGCCCCCTCCATAAAAAAGAAGCCAACTTCAGGGTAAATAACACTTCTTTTTTACTTTTACAAACACCAAGTGTGACTTTCTGAAAACCAGATGCAGGTCCTTCCAATAAAGCACGGATAATGGCATTGGCCATGCATTTGGTTGAAGAACATTTACTTTTTCAATGATCCCATCAGCATTGTCAACTTCCAATAAATCTAAAAAATATATATGAGTGACTCAATATCATTGACTGACGTTATCAAATAGACAAATACATTTTTATTGTTTGTAGGAATGATATACAGGGGTGACATGAAGAAAAATATTTGGACATGGGAAAGTTCTCATGGGAAAGTTCTCTAAATATAATTGATCATTGACAAAAAGCAAAATGTACACTGGGTAGCGTACAGTTTTTTATTCCAGGTACTCATAGCACTAGTCCAAGCACTCATTTCAAAGTTAAAAATCCTTTCATATGCTGGCTAGATAATCATATAAAAACACAATACGTTTTGGCTTACGCCTTCACCATGATGAGGGCATAAGTCAAAACACGTTGTGTGCTGAGAGGGTGTCTGAGTGAGGTCAAATTTAGTAGGTTTGTATTAAAGGTGTGTTTTGTAGAATTTATTCTTCTGAAAATATAGTGTCTAAAGCTTTTGTAAGTTAGTCACCCAAAGGTGAGTACACAGTGCCCCATAAGGGGAATGTTGTTTTGATATTACTATGTCAAAAGGGATAAGGGGATGTTGCTTTGTAATTAGTAGGGCTGGTAAAATTAAAAACTTCACGCTAAAAAATACTTTACTGTTCAGGTATTTTTCTTTTTTGAGTCTCAGAACCACTGATGAGTGCTTGACTTGAACAAGAGCTGTCAGTAGTGCGCTACTGGCACTTTTACGCAAAAAAACACAATGAATTATTTGAAAAGTTTGATTGCTCTAATACTTACTTATGACACAATTTTAAAAGGGATGAGTGAAAAAATACAAATTTTGACCCTTCATGGAAACTCAGGCCCCATTTTGATAAATCAAGGACCTAACGAGATGCAAATACCATTGGGCATCCTAATGGTATTAAATCTAGCCATGTGAAGCTCACAGTGTTGTTTGTTGAGTCTGGCTCATAGAGGTACTGTTTAACTTCTGTGGAAATTTTGAGGGGTTGCTTTTGTACTGGATCCAGGTTAGAGTCTTGATTAAGCCTAACCCCAAAATCACCACATAAGTGTGAGATTTCTTTGAAAAAGGTCTATTACTATAATACTATCCTCATCCTAAATCATGGTAATTATGTTAAAAATATCATTTTTTGGGAGAACAAGTGTGGGCATACACCAACAATAAACACCAGTGGACCATTGATTAGCAAGATCATTCTTTGTTAGAAGGCTGATTGAAAAGTTAAAACATTGTGAGACGATTATGTTATCCTCCTATAACACACAATTCAGAATGGACAAGAGTTTCTTGTGAGGTAATTAAATACAAACAAATATTGTATTTTTTTGTATTTACTGCAATGCAATACTATACATGGTATAATCAAAATAAATAAAGAGCTACTATTTATTTATAAACATGGCTTTAGTTCATAATTTCTTTTACTGTGGCCTAAAAGGTTTATAGATTTCAGTATGGTTGCAAAATGCTATATTGTAAATTGCAATGTGACTGATGGCATGACAAAGCTACTCCACTATTGCAATACTGCATCCAGAGTATTAGACAACATTGTGTCAGTAAACTGCAATATTTTCACCACTGCACTTCAGGTGGTTACATTTTCAACTAAAAGCAATGCTTTCTTGTAAGAGGTTGAGGCAAGAAAGCATGGGTGACTGCTTGTTGGGTGACCGCTGTGCTAAAAGGTTAGCGTACACCGATGCCCTGCTAGGAGATGAACAAGGGACCAGATTGCTCTGACAGATACATAGGGTTGAGGAGACACTTTGCGACCTTTGAATAAAAGTCTTGTTCAAAACAAATTAATTTCTAATTTATATGCAGACACATGATGAGTTAGCGTGAGCTACCAATCACAATTAAATTACCGTAGGGATCTCTGAGCATAAGGCTTCTGGGCATATTCACTTTTCTCTTGTTTTTGCCCCTGTAGTCATTTATGGAAATGTATTTTTTGCTTCACAAGCATATAGATGACAAATATAATTTTTCTGAAAGTACATCCATAAATACAACCTCAAGGGTATGCTATTGGTGAATAACATGTTCTGTGTGATTTCTGGGGTGAAATAAGATCATAAAGAAGTCTCCTAAGAGCAAATTATGCAGAGACAAGAGCAGCATTTCCCTAGCTTGGGCCTGTGAGTCATGACAAAGTAATGCCATTACAGTAAATCAGAGAAATAACTACAGATGCTTAGCATTCCTCACCAACACCAACGTACAGTAAGCCTTTATAAGTACTCCAAGTAACACAATCCAGAGATGGGCTGTATTTCTGTTATTCAAAATATTCACTTGAAATTATGTATTTGAAAATTCTAAAATGCTGAACTCTATCATACAAAATTTCAGGTGGCAGGTGATTCTCTTTCATTGTGTAATTTGTCTTACCTGCATATAAGAAAATTGCCACTAGTTAAAAAAACACAGAAATAAACCCCTGCACATTAGCACTTAATGGGTGCCAGTATAGATTGCAAATGTATGATACTTTACTGGTACATTCCCGTATTATTTGATGGCTGAATTACCAGAAAAAACAATTAAACATTTGCCAAACATTACTAGTACTGGTACAAATGTACATTCAATCTGTTGTCCACAGTTTTGGTAGACCTTCCTGGTGTCTGCATGCCAATTGCAAGCTCCCTCATAATTTGAGATTATGTGTAACAACAATGCACACCACACTGCAGCCCAGAGAAAAATCTCATCCGGTGGCCCAGTTGAGGCGATTGTTTTGCGATAACAGGAATGTTGGTCAAATACAGGATGCTTACATTTTTTAGAAGGGAGAAGGCCCACTAGCCCCTTATTTCTAGGCTCAGTTGGTTTCCTGAGGAAGTCAGAGGTAGCGCAGCCGGTGTACAGCGTTAAATTGATAGAGGTGGGGATGGGGTCAAGTGGGCATGTTGTTGGGCGACAAGACACCACTAGTTGCAGGGAGAGTGGAGAAAAAGGTAAGGGGGTTATGGTTGGAAGGTTAATGCACGGCCAAGTTCGGTGAGCTGCCAATTGGCCCGCTAGGCCGAGTAAATTAGGTAAGTATGTCATCAGTGGTGGACAAAGTCTTCCACATGGAGAGAAAATTGAGGGGGAGGAGCGAGGACTGACTCAAATGTAGGGCTGGAGGAAAGAGAGGAGAAAATGTGATCAGAGATCCGGAGAGGGGTGTCTATGAAATGAATCGACAGGCAGCATCTAGATATGATGAAGTCGAGCACATTGCCTGCCTTATGAGGTGGTGACTTCCAAAGGTGTGATGTCAAAAGAGGAAAAAGGTGGAAAGAAATTTACCGAAGGCAGATGTTGGAAGGTTGTCACCTAGGTAATATGACTGGCGAGTCATCATCTTGAATGGCATTTATATAGGAACACCTTATGGGCTTGTATGAAAATATTCTAAATGAATGTATAATGAATGTATTGACCAATTAGCACCTGGACATTACTTCTAGTCTCTTTTTCAACATGTACATTGTCTTTAATGTAATGGATACACCATAACTGTACATCTTATGTCAAAGTGATTCTTTGGTAAATATGCTTTTATGCTGATACAGTTCTGTGTTGTGCACCTGATGCCACCCTTTGGTTGATGCAAGATTGGATAGCTCCACCTCCTAGCTTGGAATGATGGCCAACAACTGTTGGATGCAAACAATGTTCTACCCCCAATATTTTATCCCCCTCAGTTGAATACCTAGGAAGGTGTCATGACATTATCTCAATACTAATTTAAAAGACAGCTTTCATTGTTGGTCATGTTTGTACCAGGTCTGTTCAAGAAATGCACAATTTGAAGGAACTGGATTTTGATCCATTTTTGATAAATTTCCAACCAAGTAGATGAGTTTAATTAGCTGGTTTGCCTAATTGGTTGACATGTTTAGTAATTTATTAAGTTATATTCATATTTTTCAATGCTTTATTACACTTTAAAAAAATATTAATGTATCGACCCATGAATTTTCACATAAAAATGCGGGTTCTAGTTTTATTAAAATTTTTCAACATCATAATTTACCTAGTGTTATTAGAGTCCTGTTTGCTCCACATAGATTTGCACATGTACTACACAACAACCCCTGATACTCTTCTACTTATTACACATAAAATGTTATTTAACACTATTTACCAACACATTTTCACATGAAAATGCTATCAAACATAGTTTTCAGATAACTTCACACATTCCATCTCACATGCCCCCTCACACACTGTACACTCTCATACTCTTTCTCTCTCACTCTAATACATATTTCCACACTCCCCCTCTCTCACACACAACATTCTTGTTAGCTAGCTAGCAGGACTAAACGTTGTTTTCTTTGCCCATGTCAGACATAGTTGAATTTCAGTAAGAGCACACTATGGCTTTTAAAATGCCTACAGGAGATTTGAAAGGCACCACTGAACTGGCATCTTTGATATAAAGTGTTACTAACGTCCATCAGTGGGCAACCTGTACTGTCAATCAAATCACCTTGAATTGCATTCATGCAGCGTGGATGAGTGCAGCCTGGGTGCAAGCCCCTTCATCAAAATAAGTATATTGTGGTTTATAAACTGCTATGCTTACCTAGAGCATTTGTGAAAATAAAACAAATCTTTCAGTGTCTGCATATGAAACCCCCAAAAAATAACTCTGCTATTGGGATTAGGGGAGTGGAGGGTTTATAGCTGGAGACACATGGTCTTCAGTGAAGCTGCACTGATTAGGTTAGGGACTGCGTGAAATCTTTACCACTGGCCTGTGAGTTTAGGTGGATGGCTGGCTGATCACATGTAATGCTGGATGAAGTGGATTATGCACTCTATGAATGTAGCATCACACTCCGAACTCTGTTATATTCCTACTTCAAAGGGTTGTGCCCATGCAATGGGAAGTGACTGAAAAAATACGAAGTGACAAACATACAGGTATGGAAAATATGTTTACTTAATGTATACTTAATGAAGAACAATCAAAACAAAGTAACCCAAAATGACAAAGTGGATTTTCTTTTTTTGACATTTGTGTCCATTTAGCAGAAATGCCAAACTGATATATTATGTACACAGAGGTGTAAAGAATTACTGGGTTCACCAGTGTAGGGAAGTTCCTAATTAGTAAAGAAGTGAGTAGCTAAGGGCAGTATAGAATTAAAAGACGTCTTTCTGGCAACACTTAATGCCATAAAAACGTTTTCAACACAAGTTTAAACACAAGTTTAAATCTACAGAGATTTCCTTTGAATTCATGGCTTGGTTTTTGCTCTATGATGTGTGGAACCTTGTACAGACAGGTGTGTGCCTTTCTAAATTATGTTATATCTGTGACACTGAAAAGCTTTTAATTGTCAGGTTCACATAGATATCATACTATGCCCATGGCATAAGTAATAGCAAAATGTGGTTTGCCGTAAATTGGCTTAGAGAAACACCTAGAAATGTATTCATCCCATGGCAAAATAGGTAGAACTGCTTGCAATTTGCTTTAAAACATTTTCTCTATGCCAACAGCAAAATTGCAGCAAACCTTTTTCTTTGCTGCCAAGAGGAATCTCATTACAAAATGAAAAATCTGGACAGGGAAATGTTTCTAAAGTTGAAATTTTGTTGGCAGTTCACATACTTGCATATTTCTCAACCACCTTCTAGATGATGCACTCAGGGATCAATTAGTAGCCATGAACGAGAGAGATAACCCATGCTTATTTGCATAGTGCTTTCATCACAACAGAGTCCCCCATAACACTCCTCTGCCATTCAACTGCAGATCTGCTGTTCAGCTGGGAGCTAGCATGTAGGGCAGATATCAAAGAGGTCTGACAATCTTTGCAACCACTGTCCTAGCCTAGTGCTCATTGGGAGACTCTCAGCTTCCCAATGAGCAGCCTGCTACTGAGGGGTGAGTTTGTGGGCTAGCATTGCTGGAGAATTTAAAACCAGCAGGAGGATAAAATGGCGAAAGAGCGTCTGGGGAAGGTGCGTTTCTCACCGTGTCGAGGTGTCATTTAATTAAAAGCTCGCAGCTTGAAAGCAAGAAGAGGTGAGGTTTGTTAAATTAGAGTTGTAATGCAGAAGCACACTTTTGTGACATGGTGATAGAAAATTATCTGCAGGACTGTGAAGATATACTGTTATTACTTACTAGAATGAGGATTTATGCATAATAGTTAGCTCATGTCAGCATTGGATTTATGGTGAGATAAGCAACCAGGCCTATCATGTTCTCCGTATTTTTTCAGATTTGTATTTTTGCACACGTGAGGTAGAATAAAAACGGTGAACTGGTTAAAAAAACATTGATGTGAAGCAGAGCGGACAGCAAAAGCTGTCATAAAATCTTTCTTTTAGCAATGATGTTTGCGCGTAGTTCCTTATTTGACAGTGTTTCTCTTGGTGACAAAGAGTCATTTGTCAAAGACAAGCATAATAAGTAGCTAGAAAAATTACAGATGTATTGTCATCTCTAGATATCATTTAAACTCAAGGGATAATTTTTGTACCTTCAAAGCTTGTTGACTGGTTTGTTGGCTAGACAATGTTAGCAAACACATTAAACCAAATTGACTTGATTGAAAACAAAATTGGCCTTTCAATTCCTAATACCAAACTGATGCTTGCTAATATCTAAGCTACACAAACAAAACACATTTGACAGTAATGATAATCAACTAGCTACATTTTAGTGTAGCTACATTTACATTGAGCCTCGGTCCTTGAAATCATGAGGGTAGACTTTTTTCCACTGAATTATATTTTGTGAAAGTCTTTCCTTATAGAATATTCTGACTGGCACAGAGGAAATGGGAAGAATGAGCCAAACATAGCTAAGCTTTGGGAAAGCAAGAGACAAAGAAGGGGAGACGAAAAGAAAGGTGATGTGATGGAGAATAGAGAAATGGCAGATTTTGGCAAGGATGAGACAATTGTAGCCTAGTCAATTCAGTCATGCTCAAACTTTCCTACATAAGTGGATCAAACCACTAGATTTAGTCAATACAAAATCTTGTTTGGTTGCAACTGCTATATGTTGAGGTTAGATAGTGTGGGAATTTGATCAAAAAGGGTTTATTGACAGTGTACAAAAGAAGGGCCAGATATTAGTTAATTTTTTTATATAAGGCAGTCATGCAATAACATCCTGACTATCTAATAGAGAAAATTAGTAAGGAAATTAGTTGGAAGAATTACCGAACACTCACAACAATAGATAATGTTGGAGATACCTTGGGCCTATTCAGAACTGGGTAAAACTGCTTTTGAATATTTTGCTCAGATTAATGGTATATCAATCAGACTGATCTTAAGTTAAATTTTGTTGTGCATTTTACTAATTTTCTCTATTAGATAGTCAGGATGTTATTGCATGTAATGATTGCTGTAAAACAGAGCTCAGCTGTGAAAGAGACCTTGTTCTCAGCTGATTTCTCTATAGATGTTGGTAAATAAATGTGAAATATTAGTATACTTGTGTGTTAACAGAATTATCAGAACTGAGTATTCTAATAGAAGAGATACAAATTACATATAGACGCTTTTCCTGACACATATTTAAGTTTAAAAAGTTACATCATCTCATTATGTAATATAATGTATTTATAATTGAAAAAATTGTCCATAGAAAGCATAGAAAGTATAGATTATCTTTTTGACTTGCCCGAATCTCATATTGACTGTCTCTCATAATGCATTTCTCTGTTGTGTTTAACTTTTTGATGTTTGTCTTGGGAGCGTTTTGTATTGATTCAAATGATCAAGGAGTAGTTGATCTCTTGGCAGAAATGATAATGTTTTGTCAAGAGATTATTCAATGTACATATTGTACTTTCAAGAAGATAAAAATAAGTTTGTGTCTTCAAACTCAAAATAATTGTAGATTTAAATTCTGGTGTTGGCTGTGACTCATGACCTCAGTATTTCCTTGACTTCAGTCTTATAGATAAGACTCAAATCTATTCCTTTCTTTCACTAACAACCCTAAACAACTTACTACTATTTTCCCTGCTGACCCTTTCCACAATACATGATTTCGGTTGTGACTTCTGGTAAGAACAGGCTTCAATTCCTGCAAATTCAGAAAATAAACAAAATTCCATGTTTAATATTTTCTGTCAGGGATTTACTGAATAATTTAAATTGAACAATGTAGACATACAGATGTAACAACTTAGTTAGATCATCAGTAATTGCAATAATTTCATGCTCTATCTGGCTTACATTAATAGAGAAAGAGATTAAGAATGTAATACTATCATGTAATACTATCACAGTTGAGTGGCAGGACACGAGGTGTAGAGCTGTACAACATTATTTTTTTAAATCTTCAACAGCAACAAAATAACAAAAGGAGAGGATAACCGCAAAACGAAGTACATAAAACACAAACAGCATTCTAACAACTTAAAGGTCCAAAAGGTCAACTTAAATAGGGTCCCCAGTTAGAGACAAGGTGCAGCTGCCTCTAATTGGGTTGAATAGAAAAGGGTGGTCCTGAGATGCGTAGAGGCACCTCTGCAATTAGACCCTGCCTGTGACCCCCCCAGATGCATAGAGATGCCTAGAGGCCCCCGCCAAGACCTGATATTAATGTAGGAGTGTGCCACTACTCATAGAGAGTTGAGGGGAAGGAACATTAGTGGAATTTCACATAGATATTGATAGAATAATAAGACAAAGACACCTTATTTACAAAGTATAGCTGAGTCATTAAATATGTTTTAACATGCTGCATGGACAGAGTCCGCATGCAAGGAATCTCTCCGAATCACCTGATCCTTAATGCTTTTATAGAATCTATCATTGGAATCTTAACGTATGGAAGTTAAGACAATAACTCTACCATTGTATTACTTCCTGAGGCCAAAATAAGAGCTTTAGACAACAAGGCACCGAATCTTGCCAGACAGGGCAAGTGGTACTCTACAGTAGGCACATGAGGTAACACATGGTCAGGATGAATATCTTTTGGGTATAAAGTGGGGAGCAGGTACAGGAAGGGGGTCGCAGTGTTACATGACAATGGGCACAGTAGAAACTATAGAACTCTAACACCTTGGACTGATTGTCGCATTATTCATGAGAGGCTTCTACTGTATGCTAGAAATATAACATATGGACATGATTCCAATTGAAAGGCTAAATAAGTACAATTTCTCCCACAAACCCCTGGCACATATCGTTGTCGATTGACAGATAATTTGAAAATTCTCTGAAAAACTATTTGCAAATAGTTATATAACAACTTAGTTCAGACATCCATTTTTCAGTTGTATTAGTGCAGATAACTATTCCTAGTGCCTTTTCATTTAAAATGTACTTTTTGTATTGTGGGGTTATTGTCACAGCCTGTGTCTTTTCCCCATTGTTTATCAGACTTGAATTTCACTCCCACCAGGCATTCCTTATTCCTGTGATTATCCTTTGTGTATTTAACCTGTGCCTTATATTAGTCCTGTGCCAGTTCGTCTAGTGTTTTGCCTCGCGTCCTCGTGTTCACTCCAATGTCTTTCTCTAGATTTCCTAGATCCAGCATGCTGTCAGCCTGTGCTCTACTGCCATTGATCCGTGTATCGAGCCTCTGCCTGTATCCAACCAAGACCCAGCCCGCTGTCAGCCTGTGCTTGACTGCCATCGATCCATGTACCGAACCTCTGCCTGTTCCTGACCTGTTCCTGCCTATTCCCTTGGTGTGATAAATAATTGTTACCGCTGAACTACCTGAGTCTGCCTTTGTTGTGTAACCCCTGAGCTGTCAAGAGTTAATGGCTGTGTTTCACTATCTCACAGAATAGTATTTCATTTAGGGGTCAAACAAACTATGCACCTTGCCTATGACCTGCTCCATCATAAGATTAAACATTTATTTTGAGTAAGAACATTACAGTACTTTTATATAAAAACATTACATGTTTTTCTTAAAGGTTTTATGTTATGGGTGGTGTTTCACTCCCTCTAATACTGCCTAGGCAATGCACCGCTCCATCATAACATTGACCATTAATGTTGAGTGAGAAATATTTAAAGACCTTTTTTATTTAAATTGGGGGTTTTCGGCTGTGTTTCAGTCCCTCCACGCATAATGTTTAAATAAGGCAAAACAAACAACGTGCAGAACCTTGCCATGTCCCACTCCATCGTTGCATGAGCCATTCATTTTGAGAAAGAACTAGTAACTCACCAATACTAACTTTGTACAAACTAGTGTGTTACTTTTGAATACAGAGACAGAAGCCCATCTCCTCATAATTTTTTCACATAAACCAGATGAATGTGGTCAGGGGTTTATCGCGGTGGGCACACATATCCAGCTGCATTGAATACTCATCCAAACTGCACACTTGTTGGGGGGCATGCTAGGAACATGTGCTAGGGTAGGCCAGCATTGGTTTTGCATGACCCATACCTCACAGGGTCATCCTTTAGCCATATTCCACTACTCCACGGCCGGAGGCAGATACACTAAGTCATTAAGTAGAACAGCTTGCCTTGTAATGCAGCTCAAGCAATGTGGCAATGAGGAAGCCATTGTCCCTGAGCATGGGCCAAATTAGCGCTTCTGTTGCTCCCTAATGGACAATGCCAGCTGCTGTGCTGGAGTTGACAACAGGAGAGAGGCCAGGCACCCGAGGGATTACCTCTGAGATGTAGGAGCTGTGCTAGAACACAGTCACTGTGACATCCTCAAAAGGAGTAAGGGCAATGGCCAGGTCCAAGGGCAAGTCCTATTGGTCTGGGTAGATGACTGCCCTCCCCGCCCTGTGTCCTTCCCCCATTCATGTTTCTTTCCTGTGTCATGATTTGTACAGCTCCCGTTTGCTCCACCATCTGGTGAGGTATGTACAATTTGTATTTCTACCTTCACGGTGATGGTGTGAATGCACAGGCATATTGATCTGCAACTGTAGGTTATGAAACCTGTGGTTGGTCTTGGTTGATCGGTGGATAAACCCAGAGATGTCATTCATTTCAATGTTCATCACCAGGGAATGGGTCGTCACAAGATGGAGGGCGTGTGACACATTTGATATAAGCACATCCACAGTCTGTCACAGCCTTCATTATGCTGGCTGCACTGTCCGGCGCTACAAACCCCATCCCAGTTGCTTAACAATGTCCCAATGTGTAGGTTAACCATGTAACAGGAGTATAATTGACCAGTTGTAAATTAAAGATGATTTAAAAAATAATAATAATACAACAGATTGACATACAACCAAGTGAGAAGCCTGATGTGGCTGACACTGCAGTGGAAAACCAAGGTGACTATCTGAAAACTGTTTTTGACACAAAAGTCTCAGGGGATTAAGAATGCTCTGGTTGCCCCTTACTACTTCTAGATAGCAACAAATTGCAATTAGACCAATAGGCTATATATTTCTCAAACTAAACTAAACCAACATTGGAGCCTGAAACATTGCTCTCATCTGACAATTTCCCAGTAGCATGGTTAGATAGGGCACGGACAAAGCAAAACTGGCTGATGTTACATTTTCTTCACTGGGCACTGAATTACTTTCCTCAGATTGGATAGAGCAGCTCTGACTGGCTTTCTCTGGTCGTAAATAAGACAGAACACTGTGAAATTGCTGTTCCACCTGGTATCCACTAATTGGACCAACTGCAACTGTGGGCTGACCATTTTTTGTTGAATTTCTTCTAGCCACTCCTTTTGCTGGTAGATGTCCGTAACCTAACTTTGCCATGCAGTCCCCAGTTTTAATCAAATGTTCTTAGAATTTAACATCCATGTATACATTCATGTTATTTGAGTCTGCTATGACATATGTCAGGCTGACACAACTTGCAGCATCCATGAAATCAGCCTGCACCCACTCCTTGGTTTGTCGTCCACCATGATCTTGAAAGTTTTTCTTGTAGAATGTTGAGTGCTGGCTGGATCAAATTATCTGATGCCCTCATCCAAGTAGGATAGCATGGTGTATTTAAAGAAATAAATTGACCTAGATGCGTATTTGGGGGAAATGAGTCTTACCTTGGGTAATTTTTCACAACAAGCCATTACTCAATTTTGTCCCAGCCTGGAATAGGCAGTAATAGATTATTATAATCTATAATAATAATGCTAACTTCAGGCTAGGACAGAGGTAAATAATGGAGAAGTGACCTGCTGCATCCGTAGCACGACCGTGACGGAAGTTGACACTTTCAAATATACAGGTGCTCGTCATATAATTAGAATATCATAAAAAGTTGATTTATTTCAGTAATTCCATTAAAAAAGTGAAACTTGTACAATGGATACAGTCATTCCAGACAGACTGATATATTTCAAGAGTTCATTCCTTTTAATTTTGATGATTAGAAATGACAACTAATGAAAACCCCAAAATCAGTATCTCAGAGGGATCTCATTGCTGAAAGATATCACTAAGGAGAAGGGTACAAATTAATTTCCAAAGAATTAGATATATCATGAAACACAGGGAATACAGTCATCATCAAGTGGAGAAAATATGGCACAACAGGGACATTACCAAGAACTGGATGTCCCTCCAAAATTGATAAAAAGACGAGAAGAAAACTGGTCAGGGAGACTTCCAAGAGGCCTACAGCAATATTATAGGAGCTGCAGGAATTTCTGTCAATTACTGGCTGTGTGCTACATGTGACAACAATATCCCGTATTCTATGGGGTAGGGCGGCAAGCCTTTTCAAAGAAAAACATCCAAGCCCGTCTGCAGTTTGCAAAAACAAACATCAAGTCTCCCAAAAGCATGTGGGAAAATTGTGTTATGGTCTGATGAAACCATGGTTGAACTTTTTGGCCATAATTCCAAAAGGTATGTTTGGTGCAAAAACACTGCACATCACACAAAAACACCATACCCACAGTGAAGCATGTGGTGGCAGCATCATGCTTTGGGGCTGTTTTTCTTCAGATGGAACCAGGACCTTATTCAGGGTGGAGGGAATTATGAACAGTTCCAAACATTAGGCAATTTTGTCACAAAACCGTCATGCGTTTGTTAGAAAGCTGAAGATGAAGTTCAGCTTTCAGCACAACAACAACCCAAAGCACACATCCAAATCTACAAAAGCATGGCATCAACAGAAGAAGATTAATGTTTTGGAATGTCTCAGCCAGAGCCCAGACCTGAATCCAATTGAACATCTGTGGGGTGATCTGAAGAGGGCTGGGCACAGGAGATGTCCTCGGAATCTGACAGATTTGGAGCGCTTTTGCAAAGAAGCATGGGCAAATACTTCCATGTCAAGACATGCCATGCTAATAGACTCCTACCAAAAAGACTAAGTGCTATAATAAAATCAAAAGGTGCTTCAACAAAGTATTAGTTTAAGGTGTGCACACTTATGCAACCAGGTTATTGTGAGTTTTATATTTTTTCCCCCTCAAATATTTTTCCCCCTTCAGATTACTTTTCAAATGAATTTTTCAGGTTATAGGTCACATTAAAGGTGGAAAAAGTTCTGACATGATTTATCTTTGTCAAAAAGCAATTACATCACAAGCACCTGGCATTTTAACAGGGGTGTGTAGACTTTTTTTATATCTACTATATAGATAAATGTTACACTTGGATCCACCTCAGCCTGATTTCATTTGTTATCAACAAAAATCCCCCATCTCCACTGAAACAAAACCACTGCACTATCATTATCAACACTTGGAAAACTTTGGTAAAAAACGTTGTGTTTTGTTCTGGGATGGTCCTGCGGTTTATACAAATGTAACCCCAGCATGGGTTTGAATCCAGCCCACTGCTCTTTCAGTGAAACTGTAGTATACTGTCTCTATCCAATAAGCCATGAAAAGGCCTGAAAATCAACTTGCCTTGGGGTTGAAAATGAGACTCCTCACTCATCTTCAATGGGAACAAATGAGTTTCCTTAGGCTTGGAATTGTCTCTGTGTAAATACAGTCAGCAGAGGGTCCGGTGAAAAAGACAAATGATAGCCTCAGAGATACGTATATTTGCAGAAGCATGAAGAGAAGAAGGTTGTTAGTGAGAAAGAACAATAGATCTTCTAAAGATTGGGAGAAAGGAATCATTCAGCCAGAACTTTAATGTGCAGAAACGGACATGGGAAGTTAGTCTTAATAGTATTTTCAGTTCTGGAGACATGAATCTCTGGTTACTGGCCCAAACGACTCGTTGCTGTCGCTGTCCAAAGTCCTCCTGGTTGTGTTGCAGATCAAGTTGCTGCCTGATAATACCGGCTGCCACTGCTCACACCTTACCTGATTGCCCTGTGCATGACCAGCCAGTGTGCAGCTAACTTGGAATCTATTTAAAGACTCTGGACACCTGCCTTTCATCTAAAAAATAAAAATAATATTGATGTGGCCTAAAAGTTCATGTTCACTTCTAATCTTCTTGGCAAAGTCAGAAAATAACTGGTGACTGCTCAGAGTCTCGTTCCTCTCTAGGTGTGTTCCTAAATTCCAGCCCTACCTGGACATCAGTGCTTTCTGTAAAAGCACTTTGTTGCTGTTTTTGATGCAAAAAGGGCTTTACAAAATTAATTCGATCAATTGATTGATATTGGATATTGCAAACCAGCGGCGGCTCCTGATTAGCTGTGTAGCAGGGACAGTGCAAATTATGTAAATTTTTATAAAAACAGATATTAAACAAATTGCTCAAATAAATCAAATGTGTTGCTAATCTTTAGGTTTATTAACATACAGGGCAATCATTAATAATACTGGCACGTGGCAAACATCTTTTCTGTCCACCAAATAACATACACAACATAGATGTCAACAATGCAATACAAATTGCAATGCTGCAAAGAAAACCAGCCAGGTTGACAGAAAGAAATATTAGATTGAGAGTTAAAACAACATCAACTGACAACATTAACTTAACAAAAAACTTGTATGGAGAAATAAGTGGGAATATAGCCTACCTGGAAATAACAATGCTTGTGAACGTTATTAAATGATCAATATAACAATAAAAATGCTTGTGAATGTTAATAAATGATCAATATAACAATCTCTTGTTCAATATTGTGTGAGCATTCGGGCAGCCTGGTGACTTTGGGACTCTGCGGATTACCTCAATCTGGCTCAGGTGAGTACGGGCTGAACAATCGATCACACCTGTTGTCAGCTGCTTCTGATTCATGGTCCTCAAATCCAGACTAAGTAGGGCAGTAATGGGGGAACCCAATGTAGAAAGAGAAGTTGGAATGCAGAGCGTGGACACAAGGACCAGAGAGTACAGAGCCTACATTACTCACAAGGGCCAACAGCAGAGCAAGCACTTTTTACGGTTGTCACTTTGTTATGGATAGTTATTATTAGAGCTTTCGCTCTACCAAAAGCATGACAGGTTTTAATGCTTTCCTCCTGACTGGATAACAAATAATAATAATTATTTTTTCTTTAAGTTCATCAAGACACACCTAAATTGTTGATTTTCCATGGCTTGATTAACCCATTTCATAAAAAAACTAGTTTTTGTTTGTTTTTGTTAATAGCTTCAGAAGCCAGAGGCCAATGCTATACATGAGCTAGCTGCTTAACTATGATTACACATTTGAAGAAATTGCTACAGCTAAGCTACTTCCACTGACCACCAATTATAATGCCCTCTGTAAGTATTGGGACAGTGAAATATAAATTGTTAGTTTTTCATTCAAGCAATATGAAAATGTAATTTAAAGATGAATATCAGGCAAAAAATACAGACTGAACTTTTATTTCTATCTATTTCAACAATAATATGGTCTACCAACTTGGAATAACAGCACTGTCAGTGCTCCATCCCTCCATTTTAATGTGATCATAAGAATTTGAACATAATGGCTCACAGGTGTTTCTAATTAATTGGATTTTTCCTATGGCATTGATGGTTCACACATAAGAGCTGTGAATGTGTAGTCTCAGTTTTATCTTTTGCTTTTCCTTTGAAGTCTGCATTTGGTGCCAGTAGGTATGACCCAACATTAAGACAAGGCAGCTGTCTATGAAAGAAAAGCAAGCGATTTGGATGCTAAAACAAGCGATTTATGTTGCTTGGGTCTCCCCAATTGGAGGCAGGTGTTGGTTATTGCCTCCAATTGGGGAACCTATTTATGTTTAATGTTTTCCCACACTGATGTGGTTCATTGTGGCTTGTCAGCCGAAGGCTATGTAGCCCAGTCATCTGTTCTGCTTTAAGTTTGTTTGTTTCTTTCTTACTTGTTTTCACCATTAAAAGATGGATT